>JACBKR010001221.1:0-37198 GCA_014218235.1 Colocasia esculenta
ACAATGTACAAGTCTAGTATAGTCCCAAAGTAGTAAAGTACAAGTGCAGAAAGTTAAAAGGGATAACAGGTCCTTAGGGGCATTACCACGAGGGTGAAGCACATAGTACTGGGGGAAACACTGCTCACGGAAGACGCCGTCTACTATGGCCCCGTCTCCTCAGCCCACCGCGGAAGGTGCTGCTGTAAAGTCTCACCTGTGAAAGAGGGAATTAGCGTCACGAAGAAGCCCAGTAGGGACTACCAATCTCCCACGTTCTAATAGCAGAATAGATCTATATGCGCAATATATGAATAAGCAGTAAATCTCCTACTAACAGAGTAAAGTGCAGAAGCATAAAGAACTACATGGTCTACGGTCTAAGTTAAACGTCGGGACTAGAAAACCCGTGTAAACCACAACACTGGAAGAACCCAAGGCTGTAACACAGATCGTAAAACATTGTGGGCAAAACCACTAGTCACAGAAAACACTACAATAGTCGACCAGTCAGGTGTGCCACGCGCTTACCCTCAACCGATAGTCCGTGCTAGCACCTCCATCGGAGTGAGACTTGGAACTAAGGTAACCACAACTGCCGTAGTCTGACCAAACTACGGTCCCAGGCCTGGCCCCTAAATGGTTCGAAACCATGTAGAGTGAGGCAATGAGAAAAAGACTAGCTGATTGTGCCGGAAGAGCTACTAACCACCTCGGCATCCCAGACTCAGCTAAGAGAGCTCTACAAATGACTCTATGCCGCTGTCCCCACCATTTTTCTATGCTACTAGAGTCTGTGACTCGAGCTCGCCCGGCTGCCCGGAGAACTCCCTCTAACAGGTGCGTGGGGACGGGGGGTCCATGTAACGGTAACAACCTATCTCGCGGACAGCCCTCAAGTGCCTAGCACTGGGCAAAAGACTAGAGTAGCACTGTACTAGACACAACACAGGTGACAAGAAATAGAGTCGCAGCGGAAGGAAATGTCACGTCTTGAGCATTACGCAGCGGATATAAATTATTCGGAAATAATTCGAGATGATATCCCGACGTGAATAGTTGGCAAATAAGCCTCAGCTAGCACGCACTAGATGTATAACAACATGCATCATCATAGGGACAAATATTGAACTCAACTAATCTTGTTTCAAATCTCAACTCATTGTATTCAAAAGGAAACTATTACAGGACTAAGACTCAATAAAAAAAAAAAAATACCTTCATTCCTCACTTCCTACTACATGCATCTAACACTCAAAGCAAACTACTATAACTAGACTCATAGTTGGAACGCTCATCACTCGGACGCTTTCCCATCCCTCGACTTGCTCTTCCACTTGAAATTCATAGTCACCTAGATTGGGTAAAAGTAGGGATGAGAAATAGCCCAGTAGGATTTATATCTGAATGTGAGAGCAATGATATAAGTGATTAACAATTTAGAACTAGGTAAGCATGATGAATGTCATGATATGATGTGCAAATAAAACTCATTAAAACATGATAAATGAACAAGCTAGATGATAGATGTGATCACGATAGAACAAGATTTTGGAATAGGATGACAAGATAGAACTAGCAATAGATCACTTTTACAAGCATGCAAGATTTCACTGATGTCAATAGCTTTCAAGAACGCAGATATCACTAATGCATTAAATGCAGGATGGGCCATATCATGCAAGAAAGCAAGCATGCACGCGCACGATAATGTAACACTAATCGGCTCGTAGACACTAATGTACACCAAGAAAAGATCCATCAAGAATGTACACTAGGACACGTGTACGTGGTTATTGTACTATCATTCAACATGACACGCACGGACCCAGCGGAGATGCAACGCCAGTAATCATTATACCCCATGGTTAACAATATATTTATATTCTCTATCATTGGGGCTAGACTGGAGCCCTTGACATCGCCATGCCGGTCAACATCTCACTTAAATTTAATGTAGATACCCACAGCCATTAATAATTGTCAATGAGAGTTTTCAAATGTAAGCATGTGTGAATTCATGTTCACGATGATGATGAGAACAAGTAATAAGCAAATGAACAAGATTTCTGAGAACAATGGTCGAGAGATAAATTTGACAGCATAACGGTACAATTTATACTTTAATTCAATCTTTATTAATGGCTTTAGTCTAGATTGTAAATCACACTCACGAGAACAAGATGAGAGAGAGGAAGTGCATGCTATCTCCAGGAACTCAAAGGTACAACCAACTCGTCGGCATGTGAGATCCATGTCAGAGGACATTTACGGAGGCCTTGGAGAAAGGTCACTAGTCTAACGATTTGAATGACGGTAGAGAGTTTCCAAATTCCCAAGAAAGTGCTGCCTAGATGTGTAAGTGTGTAGTGATGTACGTGTCTCAATCCAAAATCCATCGGTTTCAAACTCGCAGAAAGCACTTAGCATGATAACATGACATGAAATGAAACTATACGCTTTAACTAAACATGGATTTCAAGATTTAACATAACATATTATCATTTTAATAACTAGAACAGTACAAAGAGTGAATCAAAAGTTACATGAATGGTCACATCATTAAGAGAAGCAATTAGAATAATGTTCGTGGAATTAAAGCTTTTTAAATGGGTTAAATACTTTTAAGCCATTAAATAGATATCATGTAATGATCAGACCCAAGATATGCAAATGACACACTGGATACCATTTTAAACAGACCTCGGGTAGACCTTTGAATATGCGTCCAACACAGTGGATGCACTTCGGTACACATTGCACAGTGAAAACCAGCAAAATGGGGAAAAGTCAAAATCGAGTCCAAGAGGGTGGCCGCCTTCATGCTTGAAACGCGTCGGGGCTCTCGGACACATCTACAGGAAATCATTAAAAAAACACTTGGGTGGGAAAATCCTCTAAAACGCGTCGGGGTCGGATGCCGCATTTTAGAGCGGCCCGGACTCCAAAGCGGCGCGCAGACCCATGCGGGGCGTGAACTGGTCAACGCCAAAATCACGTCCGGGTGCATGGATGCCTTTCATGAGATCGCGCCACTCGTGGGTGACGTGATACCACGCCCTTGAAATGTGTCCTCCTGCCTGGACGCGGTTTAGGGTCCAGATTGAAAACGCAGAAGAAAACTACACTTAGGGGGGGGGGGGTCGATCATGCAATGCTTATATCTTATAAGCTAGGGCTTTTTGGACAAAAATATTAACATGAAAGTTGTAGGGACATGAAATAGGTACAAACTATGAATTTTAAATAAATTTAAAAGCCCTCGGGATGCGTGATAAAGAAGATGAATAGGAAAAGACCCTAACATGCACGACTTTGGCAAAATGCCTATAACTCATGATGTGCTCATTGGAATCCGATGAAACCAGTGGGAAACGAAAGTTAACTTGATGCTCTACACATTGGTATAAGATTTGTTAAGGTTTGGCCTGAGAAAACCTACCTTTTGGGTTGATGAAGACACATTGGTATAAGATTTGTTAAGGTTTGCACCCGATCTACTGAATGAAAAATAGTCAAACCAGTGGGATTAGGAAGTAGACTCGACCCTATTTCTAGGGGTATAAGCCTTGCAACGTTTGGTTATGGTTTGACACACCTTTGGTCGACCACAAGAAGGGTTGTCTGCACAGGTTGAAGCAGAACGCAGCAGGGAAGAAGCTCCGAGTTGGGGTGGTTTCCTCCTCCCTTGGGTGCTCAAGACCAGCCTCCCATGACCCCAACAATGTATATTTTCATCCCCTAGGGTTTGGGTGAAGAGTATTTAAGCTACCATGGTGTTTAGGAGTCCTATTGTGACCAAGGAAAGCCAAGTTATAGTTTCGGCTTATTAGTTTCCTAATTTGAGGATTTCTTCCTCCATTAGAGTGTGTGAGGCTTTAGGAAATCTCCCACCATGGTTAAGACAAAATGTGGGTTGCCAAGAATGCATGTTCTCATCCCAATTCAACTCTAATTGCCTCTTTCTAATTTCAGCTTATTTAAGCTACGAATTCCATACATTTTCTTGCTTCATTTGATTTTTGGGTCAATATTGTCCATTGGCCCAATTATGATATTGGGTCATTAATATATAATGTTGAAAGTCTCTCCAACATTTTTATTAAATTTTTGGTTGTGTCATATTTCCGTGTTAACGGTTTTCTGACTTGTTTCCTAATTTGGATAATCGGGTCCAATAACTCTTAAACCTAGCCAAATGATTTTTATTGACCCAAATCTCTTTATGGGACATTAGAGGATATTATTTGAAGTCTATATATGATTTTTTATTTAATTTCCTGACTCATCCAAGTACGTGTGATAATGATTTTTCGACTTATTTATGAATTACAATAAAAGTCGCAAAACACTTTAAACATTGCTAGTCCGATTTTTCTTGGCACAAATTTCTTTGTGGTAAATTTAGGGATAATGTGTGGGGTTGATTTATAATTTTTACGGAATTTTACGATGTGTTTTAGCACATACGATAATGATACATATGTTTAAATACTCTGATATTATGGAAATTATTTATTTCTATTTATTTACATTTTTATGTAATTAAAATTTCTGGGGTGCTACACCCTCCGCCAGTTAAGAGAATTGGTCCCAAATTCATAGATCATTAATTGGCTTTTGAAAGTTATGATCCTTGAGGTTGTTTCGGATTTAATTCATCTAACTTGTTTAAACATCATGGATGTTAGTCCAACATCTGCACCTATGGCCACCAGTACTATTCATTTGGTTCCTTCCACTCTTGTTTTCCTTCCACGTCGTTATAACTCCATCTTAATCCTCCAAATGACTATGGTATATTTACTAGATTATTCCTTTCTAATTTCTCCTTAATGATCTTCCCCACTTGGAAATGTACTAATAACAACATCATAAGATTAGTCTAGGGGTTTAATAATCATACCTCCTTCGGGGAGCTCCGTTGCGTTACAGCATTCACGCGTCCTTGATGCTTTACCACTCCCAGGTTCCTTCCACTTAGTCTTTAAGCATGGGATAGTTTGGTATACGATGTTCCTGACTCCCACATCGTAGGCAATCCCCGGCCGTCTTCCAGCACTTGTTCGCTTGGTGCCCTGGCTTGTCGCAGAATTTACAATGTTCCACCATCGTTGTTTCTTCTACTTTGATCTTTTTCTCTATGCCATAGTCCTTCCCAATGGTTGGCCTTTTGTTGTTGTTGTAGTTGTTGTTATTGTTGTTGTTGTTGTTGTTGGGGAAAGTTCCAGTTGTATCGATTGCTCCCCTTTTTATAAAGGTCGGCTTTGAGATGTCCTCCCCCTTCTTTTCCACCTAGCCATAGTGTCTTTTACCAGTTGAGCTCTTTGACCATCTCAGTGTAGTTTGTATGTTGTGAGGTCCGAGCTTCTCGATGAACATGGGCCTGAGCCCATCCATGAAACGATTTGCCTTCAGTCTTTCAATTCCCCACCAGGTGTGGGGCATACACAGCCAGATGCGCGAACTGAGCCTCATACTCAGCCACGGACATTGCTTTCTATTTTAGTGCGGCAAACTCCGCTGCCTTATTCTCCTTGACCCTCTCCAAGAAGTATTTCCCTCGAAAAATCTCCAGGAAACCTGCCCATTCTAGCTCAGCTACATTTGGCAAATGGGCCGATGTGGCCTTCCACCATGCTCGAGCATCCTTAGTAATTGGAAAGTAGAAAGTACACCTTCTTCTCCTATTGGTGCATTGCTTAACTTGGAAAATCCTTTCTATTCATCCTGCCAATTCTCCACTTCGTCTGGATCAGAGATTCCCGAGAAATGAGGAGGGTTCAAACTTTTAAAGTTGCGTGTAGCAACCCCGAAATTTTTTAATTACATAAAATTCGAATAAATGGAAATAAATAATTTCCATAATACAAAGTATTTAACATACGTATCATTATCGTATGTGCTAAAACACATCGGAAAATTCCGTAAAAATTATAAATCAACCCCAACATTATTACTAAATGTTTCACAAAGAAATTTGTGACAAGAAAAAATTGGATTAGCAAAGTTTAAAGTGTTTCACGACTTATTATCGTAATTCATGAATAAGTCGAAATATCATTATCACACATACTGGACGAGTCAGGAAATTAAATAAAAATCATAAATGGATTCAAATAATATCCTCTAATGACCCATCAAGAAAATTGGGTCAATAAAAATCATGTGAGCTAGTTTTAAGAATTATTGTGACCGATTATCCAATAAAGAAACGAGTCGAAAACCGTTAACACGGAAATACGAGCAATCATAAATTAATAAAAATGTTAGAAATGCTTCTAACAATTATATAATGACCCAATATCATAATTGGGCCAATGGACCACATATGACCCAAAAATCAAATGAAACAAGAAAATGCATGGAAATTCGTAACTCTAAATAGGCTGAAATTAGAAAGAGACAATTTGAGTTGAATTGAGATGCAATCATGCATTCATGGCAACCCAAATTCGTGCCTAACTATGAGGGGAGGTTTCCTAATGCCTCACACACACAAGGAGGAGGAAATCATCAAAATAGGAAACCAAACATGCCAATCCGAAATCCTCCTTTCCTAGTTATAATAGGACTCCTAAACACCATAGTTATTAAATACTCTTCACCCAAACCCTAGGAACGAATTTATAACTTGCTAGGGTCGTGTGGAGGAGTTCTTGGTGGCTGAGGAGCTGTGGAACGACCAAAGAAGTCGTTCTTCTTCCCCTTCTCATCTGCTGCGACCTGCACAAAACACTCTCTTTAAGTCGACCAAAGGTAGGTTTTCTCGGGCCAAACCTTAACATATCCTATACCAATGTGTAGAGCATCAAGTTATCTTTCATTTCCCACTGGTTTCATCGAATTTCATTTAGCAGATCTTCATTTATAAGCGTTTTGCAAAAGTCGCGCACTGTCAGGGCTTTTCCGTTCTTAATATGTTTGACGTGATTCAAGACTGAATTAGAGTAACATCTTAACATGGAAGTTATTCTAATTGATGTCACGATCATCTTTCATGTTGAACATTTTGTCTAAATCTCATTAGTTAGAGAGTTATGAACCCCGTAAGAGAGTCATGCATAATACTGTGTTTTCGGGTTTGCAGTTAGCCTTAGGTTATTCCTGTTTTCTTGAGATTTAAGACCGAAGTAGGTCAGACTCCACCATGAAAGTTATTTTATTAGTCGTTAGGGTCATCTTTCATGTTAAAGGTTTTGTGTAAATGTCATTAGTTTGAGAGTTATAAACTTCGTAATAGAGTCATGCATGATACTGCGTTTTTCTGGTTGCATTTAACTTTAAGTTCTTCATGTTTTTCACAAGGGCAAGACCGAATTAGGTAAAACCCCCAACATCAAAGTTCTTTCAATAGATGTCCTCGACATTTTCTATGTTGAAAGTTTTGTCTAAAGGTCAGCATATAGAGAGATATAGGCGTTTCATGAATATCGCTCCTGTGTCAAAACATGGTAAGTCTGAACCAAGAGCATGTCAGATCCCAGTCGGACTCAGGCGCAGATCCTGTGAATGCGACGGCTCGATGTGTCGCCTTCCGAGGTCTCGTCGCGACAGCCCGACATGTCGCGACCTGATTGCGATAAGACCGTTGTCGCGATCATGCTGCCTGAATCGGACCGCCCCAGTCGCGTTCTTCACAACTACCTGTCGCCTTCCTTATTGGGATATGTCGCGATCTCAGAACTTTACCTGAAACCACATGTTTTCCTGCATAGTTTTTCGCATATACCCAAGATCTGTTTAAATATGATATTTACTGTGTAAGTGCATGTCTTGGGTTTGCATTACTTGGGATTTCATGATCTTAATTTAATGTGCTTAAAACTTCATTTAAAAGCTTTAATTACATGAATGCTATTCTAAGTGCTCCTTAAATGTTATGATCCATTCATGTTTCTTGTGATTTAATCTTCCTACTGTTCTTCCACGTTTAAATAATAATGGTTATCATAAAATCTTGCAAACCATGATTAGTTAAAGTGCATAGTTTCATGTCATGCCATCATTTTAAGTACTTCCGTGAGTTGAGACCGATCCTTTGTGAAATGAGACACTCGTACATCACTACACACTTGCACATCTAGGCAGCCTTTCTTGGGAAATTGGAAACTCTCTACCGGTCATTCCGAATCGGTAGACTAGCAACCTTTTCACCAAGGCCTCCGTAAATCTCCTCTGACCATGGATTCCCACATGGCCGACGAGTTGTTGTACCATTGAAGTTCCCTGGAGATAGCGTGCACTTCCTTTCTCTTCTTGATCTCGTGAGTGTGACTTACAATCTAGACTAAAGCTATTAATGTAAAGATTGAACGAAAGTATAAATCGTACCGTTATGCTGCCGAATTTATCTCTTGACCATTGTTCTCATGAAATCATGTTCAATTTAATTATTACTTCTTCTCATCATCATCATGAACATGACATTACACATGCTACTTATTGAAACTCTCATTGGCCATTATTAATGACTGTGGGTATCTACATTTAAAAATTTAAGTGAGATGCTGACAGGGCACGGCGTGTGTCCAAGGGCTCCAATCTAGCCCCAATGACGGCGAGTCATAGATATACTGTTAACCATGGGGTATAATGATTACTGGCGTTGCATCTGCGCTGGGAAAATCGTGCGTCGTGTTGAATGATAGATACATAACTACATACACGTGTCCTGGTGTACATTCTTGATGGATCTTTTCTTGGTGTACATTGGTGTCTACGTGTCTGATTAGTGTTACTTGATCGTGCTTGTGAAATCTTGCTTGCTTGCTTGCGTGATATGGCCATCCTGCATTTAATGCAATTAGTGATATCTTGCGTTCTTGAAAGCTATTAACATCAAGTGAAATCTTGCGTGCTTGTACAAAGTGATCTATTTCTAGTTCACTCTTGTCATCTTGTTCATCAATCTTATTCTATCATGATCTCTCTCTCTAGCTTGTTTTTATATCATGTTTTAACGAGTTTTATTCGTACATGCATATCATTCATCGTACTTGCCTAGTTCTAAAATGTTAATCACTTATATCATTGCCCGCACATTGAGATATAAATCCTACTGGGCTAGTTTGCTCATCCCCTACTTTTACCCAATTTAGGTGACTATGAAGTTCAAGAGGAAGAGCAAGTCGAGGATGGGAATGCGTCCGAGTGATGAGCGTTCCAACTATGAATCTAGTTATAGTAATTCGCTTTGAGAGTTAGAACATGTAGTAGGAAGTGAGAAGTATTATGTACTTTTGTTTTTATTGAGTCTTAGTCCTGTAATAGTTTCTATTTGAAATACAATGAGTTGAGATTCGAATACAATTTATATTGAGTTCAACATATGTGCCCTATTGTGATGTTGTGTTGATATACATTTAGTGCGCGCTAGCTAGAGGCTTATTTGCTGACTGTCCACGTCTTGGAATATCGACTCGAATTCTTCGAATTAATATCCGCTGTGTAATTCTCGGGACATGACAGTTTAGTGGTATCAGAGCCTAGGAATACCAAATAGGATGTCTCAGGAATAGGAGATACCTATGGAACCTAGGTCATGAGAAATTAAATACAGTTCCTGGTGAGAATGGGTAGAGACTGGGAATATGTTAGAAAGAATTAAACACTCCTACCCATTAACTCTTATAATGTATCTGGAGACATTAATTGGTTTCCATCCTTTTTCTCAAGAATCCTCGTAACACTCTCACACAACTGCAATGGCTCGCAACCAGTGGCAAGCTATGCAAGACACTGTGGCTGGACTTACGCAGGCCCTGCAAAATGTAGTTCAGGCTGGAAATCAGGCTGCAGCTGCAAGGAACGGAGCCGGTGATATGCACCAAATTTTTTGGAGTTTGAACCCTCCTCGTTTCTCTGGATCCCCTGACCCAGATGAGGCAGAAAATTGGCAAGAGGAGATAGAAAGGATTTTCCAAGTAATGCAATGCACCAACAGAGAGAAGTGGCACTGGCCACTTTCCAATTTACTAAAGATGCTTGAGCATGGTGGAAGGCCCCTCGGCCCACCTGCCAAACGTAGCTGAACTGGAGTGGGCCGGATTCTTGGAGATTTCCGAGGAAGTATTTCTCTGAGAAAGTCAAGGAGAAGAAGGCAGCAGAGTTTGCCACACTAAAACAGAAAGGGATGTCCGGGTTGAGTATGAGGCTCATTCGCACGACTTGCTGTGTATGCCCCACATTTGGTGGGAACAGAAAGATTAAAGGCTAACCGTTTCATGGACGGGCTCAGGCCTATGTTCATTGAAAGGCTCAGACCACACAACATTCAAACCTACACTGAGATGGTCCAAAGAGCTCAACTGGTAGAAGATACTATGGCTAAGGTGGAAGTCATGAGGGGAAAGGACATCTCAAAGCCGACCATTACAAAAAGGGGAGCAGTCGATACACTGGAACTTTCCCCAATAACAATATAATTAACAAAAAGGCCAACCACTGGGAAGGACTATGGCATGGAGAAAAAGATCAAAGTAGAAGAAGCAATGACGGTGGAGTATTGTAAATTTTGCAACAAGCCTGGCACCATGCGGACAAGTGCTGGAAGAAGGCAGGAGCTTGCCTCCGATGCGGGAGTCGCGACACCGCCTTCCCAACTGTCCCATACTAAAGACCAAGCTGAAGGAACCAGGGAGTGGTAAAGCATCAAGGACGTGTGAATGCAATGACACAAGTGGAGTTTTCGGAAGGAGGTATGATTGTAAAACCCTAGACTGATCTTATGATGTTTCTTATGGTACATTTCTAAGTGCGGGAGATCATCAAGGAGAAATTGAAAAGGAATAATCTAGTAGCGATACCATAGTTCATATGGAGGATTAAGATGGAGTTATAACAACCATGGAGGGAAACAGGAGTGGAAGGAAGCAAATGAATAGTACAGGTGGCCATAGGTGTAGATGTTGGACTAACCTCCACGATGTTGAAACAAGTTAGAAGAATTAAATCGAAACGACCTCAAAGGTCATAACTATCAAAGCCAATTACCGATCAATGAATTTGGGGACCAAATTCTCTTAAGTGGGGGAGGGTGTAGTACCCCGAAATTTTTATTACATAAAAATTGAATAAATGGAAATAAATAATTTCCATAATACAAAGTATTTAAACATACGTATCATTATCGTATGTGCTAAAACACATCGGAAAATTCCGTAAAAATTATAAATCAACCCCAAACATTATTACTAAACGTTTCACAAAGAATTTTGTGACAAGAAAAAATTGATTAGCAAAGTTTAAAGTGTTTCACGACTTATTATCGTAATTCATGAATAAGTCGAATATCATTATCGCACATACTTGGACGAGTCAGGAAATAAATAAAAATCATAAATGATTTCAAATAATATCTTCTAATGACCCATCAAGAAAATTGGTCAATAAAAATCATGTGAGCTAGGTTTAAGAATTATTGTGACCGATTATCCAAATAAAGAAACGAGTCGAAAACCGTTAACACGGAAATACGAAGCAATCATAAATTAAATAAAAATGTTAGAAATGCTTTTAACAAGATATAATAATGACCCAATATCATAAGTGGGCCAATGGACCACATATGACCCAAAAATCAAAGGAAACAAGAAAATGCATGGAAATTCGTAACTCTAAATAGGCTGAAATTAGAAAGAGGCAATTTGAGTTGAATTGAGATGCAATCATGCATTCATGGCAACCCAAATTCGTGCCTAACTATGAGGGAGGGTTCCTAATGCCTCACACACACAAAGGGAGGAGGAAATCATCAAAAATAGGAAACCAAACATGCCAATCCCGAAATCCTCCTTTCCTAGTTATAATAGGACTCCTAAACACCATAGTTATTTAAATACTCTTCACCCAAACCCTAGGAACGAATTTATAACTTGCTAGGGTCGTGTGGAGGAGTTCTTGGTGGCTGAGGAGCTGTGGAACGACCACAAGAAGTCGTTCTTCTTCCCCTTCTCATCTGCTGCGACCTGCACAAACCACTCTCTTGAAGTCGACCAAATGTAGTTTTCTCGGGACAAACCTAACATATCCTATACCAATGTGTAGAGCATCAAGTTAGCTTTCATTTCCCTGGTTTCATCGATTTCATTTAGTAGATCTTGATTTATAAGCGTTTTGTAAAAGTCGCGCACTGTCAGGGCTTTCCGTTATTAATATGTTTGACGTGATTCAAGACGAATTAGGGTAAAATATTAACATGGTTATTCTAATTGATGTCATGATCATCTTTCATGTTGAACGTTTTGTCTAAATCTCATTAGTTAGAGAGTTATGAACCCCGTAAGAGAGTCATGCATAATACTGTGTTTTCGGGTTTGCAGTTAGCCTTAGGTATTCCTGTTTTTCTTGAGATTTAAGACCGAAGTAGGTCAAGACTCCAACATGAAAGTTCTTTTACTAGTCGTTAGGGTCATCTTTCTTGTAAAGGTTTTGTGTAAATGTCATTAGTTTGAGAGTTATAAACTTCGTATAGAGTCATGCATGATACTGCGTTTTTCTGGTTGCATTTAACTTTAAGTTCTTCATATTTTTCACAAGGGCAAAGACCGAATTAGGTAAAACCCCCAACATCAAAGTTCTTCCAATAGATGTCCTCGACATTTCTATGTTGAAAGTTTTGTCTAAAGGTCAGCATATAGAGAGATATAGGCGTTTCATGAATATCGCTCCTGTGTCAAAACATGGTAAGTCTGAACCAAGAGCATGTCAGATCCCAGTCGGACTCAGGCGCAGATCCTATGAATGCGACGGCTCGATGTGTCGCCTTCCGAGGTCTCGTCGCGACAGCCCGACATGTCGCGACCTGATTGCGACAAGACCGTTGTCGCGATCATGCTGCCTGAATCGGACCGCCCCAGTCGCGTTCTTCACAACTACCTGTCGCCTTCCTTATAGGGATATGTCGCGATCTCAGAACTTTACCTGAAACCACGTGTTTTCCTGCATAGTTTTTCGCATATACCCAAGATCTGTTTAAATATGATATTTACTGTGTAAGTTGCATGTCTTGGGTTTGAGCATTACATGATTGTTATTTAATGGCTTAAAAATTGATTAACCCATTTAAAAGCTTTAATTACATGAATGCTATTCTAAGTGCTCCTTAAATGTTATGATCCATTCATGTTTCTTGTGATTTAATCTTCCTACTGTTCTTCCACGTTTAAATGATAATGGTTATCATAAAATCTTGCAAACCATGATTAGTTAAAGTGCATAGTTTCATGTCATGCCATCATTTAAGTACTTTCCGTGAGTTGAGACCGATCCTTTGTGAATTGAGACACTCGTACATCACTACACACTTGCACATCTAGGCAGCCTTTCTTGGGAAATTGGAAACTCTCTACCGGTCATTCCGAATCGGTAGACTAGCGACCTTTTCACCAAGGCCTCCGTAAATCTCCTCTGACCATGGATTCCCACATGGCCGACGAGTTGGTTGTACCATTGAAGTTCCCTGGAGATAGCGTGCACTTCCTTTCTCTTCTTGATCTCGTGAGTGTGACTTACAATCTAGACTAAAGCCATTAATGTAAAGATTGAACGAAAGTATAAATCGTACCGTTATGCTGCCGAATTATCTCTTGACTATTGTTCTCATGAAATCATGTTCAATTTAATTATTACTTCTTCTCATCATCATCATGAACATGACATTACACATGCTTACTTATTGAAACTCTCATTGGCCATTATTAATGACTGTGGGTATCTACATTTAAAAATTTAAGTGAGATGTTGACAGGGCACGGCGTGTGTCCAAGGGCTCCAATCTAGCCCCAATGACGGCGAGTCATAGATATACTGTTAACCATGGGTATAATGATTACTGGCGTTGCATCTGCGCTGGGAAAATCGTGCGTGCGTGTTGAATGATAGATACATAACCACATACACGTGTCCTGGTGTACATTCTTGATGGATCCTTTCTTGGTGTACATTGGTGTCTACGTGCCTGATTAGTGTTACTTGATCGTGCTTGTGAAATCTTGCTTGCTTGCTTGCGTGATATGGCCATCCTGCATTTAATGCAATTACTGATATCTTGCGTTCTTGAAAGCTATTAACATCAAATGAAATCTTGCGTGCTTGTACAAAGTGATCTATTTCTAGTTCTCTCTTGTCATCTTGTTCATCAATCTTATTCTATCATGATCTCTCTCTCTAGCTTGTTTTTATATCATGTTTTAACGAGTTTTTATTCGTACATGCATATCATTCATCGTACTTGCCTAGTTCTAAAATGTTAATCACTTATATCATTGCCCGCACATTGAGATATAAATCCTACTGGGCTAGTTTGCTCATCCCCTACTTTTACCCAATTTAGGTGACTATGAAGTTCAAGAGGAAGAGCAAGTCGAGGATGAGAATGCGTCCGAGTGATGAGCGTTCCAACTATGAGTCTAGTTATAGTAATTCGCTTTGAGAGTTAGAACATGTAGTAGGAAGTGAGAAGTATTATGTACTTTTGTTTTTATTGAGTCTTAGTCCTGTAATAGTTTCTATTTGAAATACAATGAGTTGAGATTCGAATACAATTTATATTGAGTTCAACATATGGGCCCTATTGTGATGTTGTGTTGATATACATTTAGTGCGCGCTAGCTAGAGGCTTATTTGCCGACTGTCCATGTCTTGGAAATATCGACTCGAATTCTTCGAATTAATATCCGCTGCGTAATTCTCGGGACGTGACAGTTTAGTGGTATCAGAGCCTAGGAATACCAAATAGGATATGTCTCAGGAATAGGAGATACTATGGAACCTAGGTCATGAGAAATTAATACCAGTTCTGGTGAGAATGGGTAGAGACTGGGAATATGTTAAAAGAATTAAACACTCCTACCATTAACTCTTATAATGTATCTGGAGACATTAATTGGTTTCCATCCTTTTTCTCAAGAATCCTCGTAACACTCTCACCCAACTGCAATGGCTCGCAACCAGTGGCAAGCTATGCAAGACACTGTGGCTGGACTTACGCAGGCCCTGCCAAAATGTAGTTCAGGCTGGAAATCAGGCTGCAGCTGCAAGGAACGGAGTCGGTGATATGCACCAGAATTTTTGGAGTTTGAACCCTCCTCGTTTCTCTGGATCCCCTGACCCAGATGAGGTAGAAAATTGGCAAGAGGAGATAGAAAGGATTTCCAAGTATGATGCAATGACCAACAGAGAGAAAGTGGCATTGGCCACTTCCATTTACTAAAGAGCTCGAGCATGGTGGAAGGCCACCTCGGCCCACCTGCCAAACGTAGCTGAACTGGAGTCGGCCGGATTCCTGGAGATATTCCGAGGAAAGTATTTCTCTGAGAAAGTCAAGGAGAAGAAGGCAGCAGAGTTTGCCACACTAAAACAGAAAGGGATGTCTGTGGCTGAGTATGAGGCTCAGTTCGCACGACTTGCTGTGTATGCCCACATTTGGTGGGAACAGAAAGATTAAGGCTAAGCGTTTCATGGACGGGCTCAGGCCTATGTTCATTGAAAGGCTCGGACCACACAACATTCAAACCTACACTGAGATGGTCCAAAGAGCTCAACTGTAGAAGATACTATGGCTAAGGTGGAAGGCATGAGGGGAAAGGACATCTCAAAGCGGACATTACAAAAAGGGGAGGGGAGTCGATACAACTGTAACTTTCCCCAATAACAATAATAATAACAACAAAAGGCCAACCACTGGGAAGGACTATGGCATGGAGAAAAAGATCAAAGAGTAGAAGAAGCAATGACGGTGGAGTATTGTAAATTTTGCAACAAGCCTGGGCACATGCGGACAAGTGCTGGAAGAAGGCAGGAGCTTGCCTCCGATGCGGGAGTCGCGACCACGCCTTCCCAACTGTCCCATACTAAAAGACCAAGCTGGAAGGAACCAGGAGTGGTAAAGCATCAAGGACGTGTGAATGCAATGACACAAGTGGAGTTTTCGGAAGGAGGTATGATTGTTAAACCCCCAGACTGATCTTATGATGTTATCTTATTGGTACATTTCTAAGTGCGGGAGATCATCAAGGAGAAATTGAAAAGGAATAATCTAGTAGCGATACCATAGTTCATATGGAGGATTAAGATGGAGTTAGTTATAACAACCATGGAAGGGAAAACAGGAGTGGAAGGAACCAAATGAATAGTACGGGTGGCCATAGGTGTAGATGTTGGACTAACCCCACGATGTTGAAACAAGTTAGAAGAATTAAATTCGAAACGACCTCAAAGGTCATAACTATCAAAGCCAATTACCGATCAATGAATTTGGGGACCAAATTCTCTTAAGTGGGGGAGGGTGTAGTACCCGAAATTTTTAATTACATAAAAATTCGAATAAATAGAAATAAATAATTCCATAATACAAAAGTATTTAAACATACGTATCATTATCGTATGTGCTAAAACACATCGGAAAATTCCGTAAAAATTATAATCAACCCCAAAAATTATTACTAAACGTTTCACAAAGAATTGTGACAAGAAAAAATTGGATTAGCAAAGTTTAAAGTGTTTCACGACTTATTATCGTAATTCATGAATAAGTCGAATTATTATTATCACACATACTTGGACGAGTCAGAAATTAAAAAAAAATCAAAATTGATTTCAAATAATATCTTCTAATGACCCATCAAGAAATTGGGTCAATAAAAATCATGTGAGCTAGGTTTAAGATTATTGTGAACGATTATCCAAATAAAGAAACGAGTGAAAACCGTTAACACGGAAATACGAAGCAATCATAAATTAAATAAAAATGTTAGAAAGCTTCTAACAATATATAAATGACCCAATATCATAAGTGGGCCAATGGGACCAATTGACCCAAAAATCAAATGAAACAAGAAGAAAATGCATGGAAATTCGTAACTCTAAATAGGCTGAAATTAGAAAGAGACAATTTGAGTTGAATTGGAGATGCAATCATGCATTCATGGCAACCCAAATTCGTGCCTAACTATGAGGGGAGGTTTCCTAATGCCTCACACACACAAAGGGAGGAGGAATCATCAAAAATAGGAAACCAAACATGCCATCCCGAAATCCTCCTTTCCTAGTTATAATAGGACTCCTAAACCCATAGTTATTTAAATACTCTTCACCCAAACCCTAGGAACGAATTTATAACTGCTAGGGTCGTGTGGAGGAGTTCTTGGTGGCTGAGGAGCTGTGGAACGACCACAAGAAGTCGTTCTTCTTCCCCTTCTCATCTGCTGCGACCTGCACAAACCACTCTCTTGAGGTCGACCAAATGTAGGTTTTCTCAGGACAAACCTTAACATATCCTATACCAATGTGTAGAGCATCAAGTTAGCTTTCATTTCCCACTGGTTTCATCAAATTTCATTTAGTAGATCTTGATTTATAAGCGTTTTGTAAAAGTCGCGCACTGTCAGGGCTATTCCGTTATTAATATGTTTGACGTGATTTAAGACCGAATTAGGGTAAAAGATTAACATGGAAGTTATTCTAATTGATGTCATGATCATCTTTCATGTTGAACGTTTTGTCTAAATCTCATTAGTTAGAGAGTTATGAACCCCGTAAGAGAGTCATGCATAATACTGTGTTTTCGGGTTTGCAGTTAGCCTTAGGTTATTCCTGTTTTATTGAGATTTAAGACCGAAGTAGGTCAAGACTCCAACATGAAAGTTCTTTTATTGTCGTTAGGGTCATCTTTCATGTAAAGGTTTTGTGTAAATGTCATTAGTTGAGAGTTATAAACTTCGTAATAGAGTCATGCATGATACTGCGTTTTTCTGGTTGCATTTAACTTTAAGTTCTTCATGTTTTTCACAAGGGCAAAGACGAATTAGGTAAAATCCCCAACATCAAAGTTCTTCCAATAGATGTCCTCGACATTTTCTATGTTGAAAGTTTTGTCTAAAGGTCAGCATATAGAGAGATATAGGCGTTTCATGAATATTGCTCCTGTGTCAAAACATGGTAAGTCTGAACCAAGAGCATGTCAGATCCCAGTTGGACTCAGGCGCAGATCCTGTGAATGCGCGGAGGCTCGATGTGTAGCTTCCGAGGTCTCGTCGCGACAGCCTGACATGTCGCGACCTGATTGCGACAAGACCGTTGTCGCGATCATGCTGCCTGATTCGGACCGCCCCAGTCGCGTTCTTCACAACTACCTGTCGCCTTCCTTATAGGGATATGTCGCGATCTCAGAACTTTACCTGAAACACGTGTTTTCCTGCATAGTTTTCCGCATATACCCAAGATCTGTTTAAATATGATATTACTGTGTAAGTTGCATGTCTTGGGTTTGAGCATTACATGATTGTATTTAATGGCTTAAAATTGATTAACCCATTTAAAAGCTTTAATTACATGAATGCTATTCTAAGTGCTCCTTAAATGTTATGATCATTCATGTTTCTTGTGATTAATCTTCCTACTGTTCTTCCACGTTTAAATGATAATGGTTATCATAAAATCTTGCAAACCATGATTAGTAAAGTACATAGTTTCATGTCATGCCATCATTTTAAGTACTTTCCGTGAGTTGAGACCGATCCTTTGTGAATTGAGACACTCGTACTCACTACACACTTGCAATCTAGGCAGCCTTTCTTGGGAAATTGGAAACTCTCTAACGGTCATTCCGAATCAGTAGACTAGCGACCTTTTCACCAAGGCCTCCGTAAACTCTCTGACCATGGATTCCCACATGCCGACGAGTTGGTTGTATCATTGAAGTTCCCTGGAGATAGCGTGCACTTCCTTTCTCTTCTTGATCTCGTGAGTGTGACTTACAATCTAGACTAAAGCCATTAATGTAAAGATTGAACGCGAAAGTATAAATCGTACCGTTATGCTGCCGAATTTATCTCTTGACCATTGTTCTCATGAAATCATGTTCAATTTAACTATTACTTCTTCTCATCATCATCATGAACATGACATTACACATGCTTACTTATTGAAACTCTCATTGGCCATTATTAATGACTGTGGGTATCTACATTTAGAAATTTAAGTGAGATGCTGACAGGGCACGGCGTGTGTCAAGGGCTCCAATCTAGCCCCAATGACGGCGAGTCATAGATATACTGTTAACCATGGGGTATAATGATTACTGGCGTTGCATCTGCGCTGGGAAAATCGTGCGTGCGTGTTGAATGATAGATACATAACCACATACACGTGTCCTGGTGTACATTCTTGATGGATCCTTTCTTGGTGTACATTGGTGTCTACATGCCTGATTAGTATTACTTGATCGTGCTTGTGAAATCTGCTTGCTTGCTTGCGTGATATGGCCATCCTGCATTTAATGCAATTAGTGATATCTTGCGTTCTTGAAAGCTATTACATCAAGTGAAATCTTGCGTGCTTGTACAAAGTGATCTATTTCTAGTTATCTTTGTCATCTTGTTCATCATTCTTATTCTATCATGATCTCTCTCTCTAGCTTGTTTTTATATCATGTTTTAACGAGTTTTTATTCGTACATGCATATCATTCATCGTACTGCCTAGTTCTAAAATGTTAATCACTTATATCATTGCCCGCACATTGAGATATAAATCCTACTGGGCTAGTTTGCTCATCCCCTACTTTTATCCAATTTAGGTGACTATGAAGTTCAAGAGGAAGAGCAAGTCGAGGATGGGAATGCGTCCGAGTGATGAGCGTTCCAACTATGAGTCTAGTTATAGTAATTCGCTTGAGAGTTAGCATGTAGTAGGAAGTGAGAAGTATTATGTACTTTTGTTTTTATTGAGTCTTAGTCCTGTATAGTTTTATTTGAAATACAATGAGTTGAGATTCGAATACAATTTATATTGAGTTCAACATATGGGCCCTATTTGATGTTGTGTTGTTGATACATTTAGTGCGCGCTAGCTAGAGGCTTATTTGCCGACTGTCCACGTCTCGGAATATCGACTGAATTCTTCGAATAATATCCGCTGCGTAATTCTCGGGACGTGACATCGGTGTAAATCACCGCTACATTTCTGACAGCAGAGCAGCAGCTGATTTCAGCCTGAACCACATTTTGTAAAGCCTGAGTCAATCCAGAAACGGTTTCTTGCATAGCTTACCACTGGTGCGAGCCATGCATTGAGTGTAAGAGTATGAAGTTCATGAGAAAAGGATAGAAACAATTATGTCTCTAGATATGTACAAGAGTAAATGGGTAGGAGTGTTTTGATCATTCTACCATTTTCCAGTCTCTAACCCATTCACCAGGTACTATATTTAATTTCCATGACCTAGGTTTCATAGGTATCTCCTAATCCTTGAGACATATATCCTATTTGGTATTCCAAGCTCTAAGTTTCTGATACAACTAAACTGTGACATCCCGAGCGTTATGCGTGGATAAATTATTCAAAAATAATTCGAGATGATATCCCGAGAAGTGAATAGTCGGCAAATAAGCCTCCAGCTAGCACGCACTAGATGTATAACAACATACATCATCATAGGGTCGAAATATTGAACTCAACTAATCTTGTATTCAAATCTCAACTCATTGTATTCCAAATGGAAACTATTACAGGACTAAGACTCAATAAAAAGAAAAGTACATTCATTCCTCACTTCCTACTACATGCATCTAACACTCAAAGCAAACTACTATAACTAGACTCATAGTTGGAACGCTCATCACTCGGACGTATTTCCATCCTCCACTTGCTATTCCTCTTGAACTTCATAGTCACCTAGATTGGGTAAAAATAGGAAATGAGCAAACTAGTCTAGTAGGATTTATATCTCAATGTGCGGGCAATGATATAAGTGATTAACAATTTAGAACTAGGTAAGCACGATGAATGTCATGATATGCATGTGCAAATAAAACTCGCTAAAACAGGATACATGAACAAGCTAGATGATAGAGTGATCATGATAGAGCAAGATTTTGGAACAAGATGACAAGATAGAACTAGCAATAGATCACTTTGTACAGGCACGCAAGATTTCACTTGATGTCAATAGCCTTCAGAACTCAACATATCACTAAATGCATTAAATACAAGATGGCCATATCACGCAAGCAAGAAAGCACGCACGCACGAGAACGATATGTAACACTAATCAGGCATGTAGACACTAATGTACACCAAGAAAAGATCCATCAAGAATGTACACTAGGACACGTGTATGGTTTATTGTATCTATCATTCAACACGACACACACGACTCCCAGCGGAGATGCAATGCCAGTAATCATTATACCCCCTGGTTAACAGTATATTTATGACTCTCTATCATTGGGGCTAGACTGGAGCCTTTGGACACTCGCCATGCCCGGTCAACATCTCACTTAAATTTAAATGTAGATACCCACAGCCATTAATAATGGCCAATGAGAGTTTTCAAATGTAGCATGTGTAATGTCATGTTCACGATGATGATGAGAACACGTAATAAGCAAATTGAACATGACTTCATGAGAACAATGGTCGAGAGATAAATTTGGCAGCATAACGGTATGATTTATATTTTGTTCAATCTTACATTAATGGCTTTAGTCTAGATTGTAAATCACACTCACGAGAACAAGATGAAAGAGGAAGTGCACGCTATCTCCAGGGAACTTCAATGGTACAACCAACTCGTCGGCCATGTGGGAATCCATGGTCAGAGGAGATTTACGAGGCCTTGGAGAAAAGGTCGCTAGTCTACGATTCGGAATGACCGGTAGAGAGCTTCCAAATTCCCAAGAAAAGGCTGCCTAGATGGCAAGTGTGTAGTGATGTACGAGTCTCAATCCAAAATCCATCGATTTCAAACTCGCGGAAAGCATTAGCATGATAACATGACATGACATGAAACTATGCACTTTAACTAAACAGGGATTGCAAGATTTTAAGATAACATATTATCATTTTAATATGCTAGAATAGTACAAAAAAGAGGTGAATCAAAAGTTACATGAATGTCACGTCATTAAGAAAGCAATTAGAATAATGTTCGTGTAACTAAAGCTTTTTAAATGGGTTAAACACTTTAAGCCATTAAAAAGATATCATGTAATGATCTGACTAAGATATGCAAAGACACACTGGGTACCATGTTAAGCAGGACCTCGGGTAGACCTTTGAATATGCGTCCAAACACAGTGGATGCACTTCAGTACACATTGCACAGTGTGAAAAACCAGCAAAATGGGGAAAAGTCAAATCGAGTCCAAGAGGGTGGCCGCCTTCATGCTTGAAATGCGTCGGGGGTCTCGGATGTGACTACAAGAAAAAAAAAAAACATTGGGCGGGGAAAATCCTCTTAAGCGCGTCGTGGTCGGTCGGCGCACAGACCCACGCGGAGCGTGGACTGGTCAACGCCAAATCACCTCCGGGTGCGTGGACACCTTTCATGAGATCGCGCCGCTCGTGGGCGACACGATACCAAGCCCTTGAAACACGTCCTCCTGCCTGGACGTGGTTCATGGTCCAGACCGAAAACACTGAAAACTGCACTCAGGGGGGGTTTAATCATGCAACACATATATCTTATAAACTAGGGCTTTTTGGACAAAAGTCGCAACATAAAAGTTGTAGGGAACATGGATAGGTACGAACAATGATTTTTAAATAATTTTAAAAGCCTCGAGATGCATGATAAATCAAGATGAACAGGAAAAGACCCTAACATGAAAAACGCCTATAACTCATGATGTACTCATTGGAATCTATGAAACCAGTGGACAACGAAAGTAACTTGATGCTCTACATATTGCTATAAGATTTGTTAAGATTTGGCCCGAGAAAACCTACCTTTTGGGTTGATGAAGTCACATTTTCTAGAAAACAAGCGTTCAGACCACTTGGAGGAGAATGCTTATTGCACCCGATCTACTGAATGAAAAATAGTCAATTCAATGTGATTAGGAAGTAGACCCGACCCTCTTTCCAGGGGTATAAGCCTTGCAAGGTTTGGTTATAGTTTGACTCACCTTTGGTCGACCACAAGAAGGGTGTTTGCACATGTTGAAGCAGAACGCAGCAGGGAAGAATCTCCGAGTTGGGGCGGTTTTCTCCTCCCTGGGTGCTCAAGACCAGCCTTCCACGACCCCACACAAATGTATATTTTCATCAGACAGCGTTTGGGTGAAGAGTATTTAAGCTACCATGGTGTTTAGGAGTCCTATTGTGACAAGGAAAGCCAAGTTGCGGTTTCGGCTTATTAGTTTCCTAATTTGAGGATTTCTTCCTCCATTAGAGCGTGTGAGGCTTTAGGAAACCTCCCACCATGTTAAGCATGAATTTGGGTTGCCAAGAATGCATGTTCTCATCCCAATTCAACTCTAATTGCCTATTCTAATTTCAGCTTATTTAAGCTACGAATTCCATGTATTTTCTTGCTTCATTGATTTTTGGGTCAAATGTTGTCCATTGGACCAATTATGATATTGGGTCACTAATATATAATGTTGGAAGTCTCTCCAACATTTTTATTAAATTTTTGGTTGCATCGTATTTCCGTGGTAACAGTTTTCCGACTTGTTCCTAATTTGGATAATCGGTAACAATAACTCTTAAACCTAGCCCAAATGATTTTTATTGACCCAAATCTCTTGATGGGTCATTAGAGGATATTATTTGAAGTGCATATATGATTTTTATTAAATTCCTGACTCATCCAAGTACATGTGATAATGATTTTTTGACTTATTTATGAATTATGATAATAAGTCGCAAAACACTTTAAACTTGGCTAGTCCGATTTTTCTTGGCACAACTTTCTTGTGGTACATTTAGGGGTAATGTGTGGGGTTGATTTATAATTTTTACAGAATTTTTCGATGTGTTTTAGCACATACGACAATTATACGTATGTTTTAATACTCTGATATTATGGAAATTATTTATTCCATTTATTGAATTTTTATGTAATTAAAATTTCCGGGGTGCTACAGAAAAACTCTGAATAGGTCACCAAGTCCCTTCTCTATCTGAGAAGGTAACGCACATGCTATCGCCACTTGAAGGCGACACCCTGTCTGTCGCGACTGGAACAGAAGGTGACAGGAAACCCGTCGCGATCAGGTGACCATAGGCAGAGGTCCAGGTGTCTCTTGGAACCTCGCACGACACCCAATTTAAATCGAAGAGAAGGCGACAGCTAAGAACGCAACAGGGTGGGTGTCGCTTCCTCAAACAAGAGGCGACGTATCGGGCTGTCAGGACCGCAGGTTTTGCACACCCAAGAACACTACCTTCAAGCCATGCACCTCCAATCTGAAAAACCAAGGGAGGGGAGCATGGATAACGATGTAAACAGCTTAAATGGACTCAAACCACCCACATTCACACCCATGCATGTCAAGGAAGTGATTCTACTTTCAAAACCTCACATGCAAACATGGATCTCTCAACACCACACCCCATTCAAGCATGAATCACAACACAATCAAGCCGTCCAAGCATTCCACAAGAATCATAATTATGCATGCACGACATAGCATGATCCCTAGGCTTGGAGAAAGGGTTTGGAGTCCTACCATGCTAGAACTAGTGGAAGGTTTAGGCATCCCTACCTCAAAACGAAGATCCACCCCAATGGGGTCTTCTTGTAGGCATGCAACCCTCCTCCTCGCTCCAAGCTCCACGCTCACGCCATCGACGAGCCACGAACATCCTCCTACACGCCGATGAAGAAGGACATGAGGAGAACCAGTCACCATGCCAAAGAGCACCACACAGGAGGGAAAATCCGCAACCCAACACAAGAGCAACACACCCACACCTCACACAAGGGAAGCAACACTCACACAAGCCACTCAAACTCTCTCCCAAGCTCCCCATGGATCACCAACAGCAGAAGCATCGAAGGGGAGAAAGCCAGCCAAGATGGGGAAAAAAGGGGCTATTCTCAGGCCTATGACCATTTAAACCTTGGATATGAGAACGTGACAACTTGACTGTCGCGTTCACTCAAGTGAACGCAACGGCCAACCCGTCGCGATCCCATGGTCAAGGTCAACCTGACAGATGGGAACGACAGGTGTCGCCCTTGTAGCCTTGACACCATGAACGTGGCGCCTGACCCGTCGTGTTCATCATGTCAGTGGTTGACACTTGTCCCGTCTGTCCCGACAGCAAAATGACAAAGATGCATGCTGCGGTCAGAGGCTGAACGCGACAACATGCTCGTCGCATTCTCAATCAGAACACGTCGGCCATCTTGTCGCCTTCAGAAGATCACAGCCCAAGCATTGCGACCTTCAACAAAAGGTGGCTGACCAAGGGAAAGGAGGGATGTTACAGTTCATATCGCTAATAATCTCAAGAAAATGGAGGACACACTTCATACAAGACTGACTATTGTCCAAATTTTACTGCAAAATAATTCGGCAACATTGCAAGAGAAAATGGAAAGCATTAACATCAAACTCTTTTCCCCACCCCTAGATCCACCTCAGTAGTTTCATTTTTTTATGATGTCAAAGGGGGAGAGATCTATGTGACTTCTGTTTTTGGATTAAGGAGAATCTTAGGTCAAGAGAATTTTGTTAAGAGTCATGTATGAAAGTCATCTGTCATGAATTTCATATGCCTATCACACTCTTGTACTTCAATTCTCTATGAATGATATGTTCATGTCTTACTTTGTGATTACTTCTCATATGTGAAATGAATGAATGACTGATGGTTATACTTTGTCTATTTATATTGAAATGCTCAATGAATCATAGTTGTCATCATAAAAAAAGGGGATATTGTTAGATCTCTTGTTTTTATGATGTTTAACTATGAAACATACAATTCTAAATATCTTGCTCTAGTCATGCCTAACATAATATTTCATGTTTAACTCAGAGAAAAAGGGGACATGAAGTCAGTGGGGCGATACAGGATTGTTAGGGTGTCGACACAATATGCACTTCCAGTGAAAAAGTTCAAGAAGAAAAGCCAGTGGTGTCAACATAGGTCCTTCATGTGTCGACACACCCTCCACTCTCAAGTATCAGATTATGAAGAAAGGAGTCAGTGGTGTCGACACACCTCTGTCAGGGTGTCGACACATGATGTTTCCCTGTGAGCCTATTTTGAAGTTTAGTCATGTGTGTCGAAACAAGTCAATTGTGTGTCGACACAGGTTAACTTCCAATGAAGAAATCACAGTAAGTCAGGCTCATGTGTCGACACACTTCAAATGATGATTTAGAACCTGAATTTCTTGAACACGTGACAGCTTGTGAATCAAGGGATTTGAGCGGGAATTCTGTGCCCTCACACCTCAAGGTACCACATGGACACATAGGACTATAAATACCCATGATCCTCACACTATTGGGGTAACACACATCAATTCACCATTCTCCAGAACCATAAAGCGGCGGCCAGAGAGAAATCTCATCTGAGATCTGAAAATGCTCCAGAGCTAAAGAATTGGAGATTCAGTTGGTGTAGATGATCAAAGATCATGTTGAATTCTCAGATTCAAGAGTCTGCATCATCTTTCTGAAGTTGGAAGCTAGAAGTTTCAGTCAGAAGCAAAAGGGGAAATTCGAACCAGTCAGAAGCAAAAGGGGAAATTCGAACCACTCTCATATGTTCTACCCTCTTCATTGTTCAATTGGTCCTACATCTTAACTTCATATCATTCAATGTGTAGTGTGAAATTTGAGTAAGCCTTCTGCTCAATTTCATGGTTGTGTTCTGATTTGAGATTTCAATCATCTCAAGTCATGTGTGTGTTTTTGTGTGTTGTTCAGACTTGCTACATAAGCATATTTGTGTGCGTGTGGATGGTGGATGTAGGACACACAATTGTGTATCCTAACCACCTTAAATCCATGTGTTATTGTGGTTTGATCTCTTTGAACGCTAGATGATTGATAGGTACGCTTAGTAATCAAATTGCCATATCTAGTATTTCTCATATCACATCTCACACACTCAATTTATTTTGTTTTGAATATTTGCACAAGTCAGAATTGTATAATCTTCATAGATCATATCATTTGTTAATAGCTTGTTTTAATTTGGTAGAAATCTATTCAACCCCCCCCTTCTAGATTTCTTTATAGCTATCTTCCGTTACTTTTCAACTCTAGAAAAGGGTGATACAATAAGTTTTTTGAACCTAAAACCATGGTTTGTAAGGGAGGAGGAGGAGGAGATGGTCGTCGGGGCTAGAGAAGAAGGAGGGGAGAATCGTGACAACTTCAGTCATCACGTTTCAAGTGGATGAATCACGACAGCTAAAACTATCGCGGTTCAAGGAGCTGAACCGTGACTGCTGAAGCGATCGCGATTCACCAGGGCTACTTGAGGCTGAATATTTACCCTATTTTTTTAAAACCATTTTAAGTTGTTTAATGCATGCTTTGCCTGTTCTGACTTGACATTTCATATGCAGGGAAGCATGAGGCCCTAGATCACCTTGCCAGTGGTGGGGGTGGCACATCGAGGGCTCTCAAACTTTAGAGGGAGTGAGTGAGGAGAATGGGGTTCGGGCCGATCCTGGAAACCTCCCCTTTTACATTGACAGCCCGCTCATCCAGGTGTTATGAGAGAGGTGGGATAGGGTGAGTAGGGCATTTATGATTCCATGGGGGCTTATGGTGACATCTTTAGAGGACGTAGCTAGGATCATAGGCCTTCGAGTGGATGGAGTGGCGGTGACAAGAGTCACCTATGTTGATTATATAGAGCTGGCCGAGAAGCTCTTAGACTTGGAGACGGCAGGGCCGATGAGTTGTGGGATCAGAGGATTATCCGGAGGAGGGACCTTATGGCATGCTTGGGCCTAGAGGAGGTGAGACAATCAAGGGAGGAGACCCTGACTGAGTTTGTAGAGAGGGAAATGGGGTTGGCGAGGACGGAGTACTGGCAGGACCCCCAGGATGTGGAGAGGGCGGATCAGGACCTGAGGATGTTCCTAGTATTTTTGTTTGGCAAGATCTATTGGCCACGAAAGGGAACGACATCCATTGTAAGTTCTTGAAGATTGGTGGATTTGGAGAGAGTGGGCCAGTATGCATGGGCTATAGTTTTGCCAGCGCATCTTTTTGCTGGTCTCCTACGACACCAGCAGGGAGACCACAGTGGGCGGCTTTGACCCGATGCGGATGTCCTTTAACACCCATTTTGTCCAAAGAAAATGATTTAATTTCATTATTAAAAAGAGGAGTTGGAAAGAGATAGGGGAGAGAGTGCATGTGTGCACTAGAGTTGAAGTATCATCGCCAAGTATACATGGATACCGAAGGAAAGAGTAAAGGATGGAGTACTTGCCTTCACTCGAAGAATGCGGGAGTAGGATCATGGGTTGATTCTTACTTCCTCAATTGGCCGACCAACGAAGAAGATACCTTGCAGAGACAAAAAACAATAAATAGTAAAATATGGATTAGCCGAGTTGTGTAGCATCACTACTCAATGGAAGTGAAAAGAGATATTTGTAAGTGCATGAACACACCTTGTGGTGGTGTTTTTACCCCTTAAGAGTATGGGTGAGTTTGTGTGATGATGATGATATGAAACTAAAGGGAGTGATGCATACACTAAAGAAAAAAAGAAAAAGAAAAAGAGAGTAAGAATTTGAGGTTGGCACACCGAGTGGGGGGCTGAAGGTGTAGGGGAATCCACACTCCAATGAACAAGCTTGTGAAGGAGAGTCGGACATCAGCGCTCCTCAAGTTGGAAGCAAGACTAACCTAGAGGGGGGTGAATAGGAAATCTGAAAACTAAAACAAAAGTCACCACTTGAAAATGTTTAGTTAGTATAAATAAACGTGTGCAATGAATGTTAAGAGCATGGAAGCAAGCACACAATGCAAGAGAGATTTATCCTGGTTCGGCCCTTCCAAATGGAAGTCCTATGTTCAGTCCCCAAGGAAACTCTTGGAATTTCACTAACCACCAAGTAACATTGGTCTTTCTTTAAACAAGGGGCATACAACACCCAGCACTCCAACTGGTCTTCTTCTCTCTCCCGGGCAAGAAGGCAGCCCACTGTTTCACCTCAGCCAGGTGCTTCTTTCATAAGCTCAAAAGCAACTCACTGGTACACTCCCCCTGCAGGTCTTCCCTTCAAACAAGGGGAAAACTGGTACAAACCCCAGATGGTCACCACTAGGCGCAAGCTGGTCTTCCTTTCTAATCAAGGGGAACAACAAGCCTTCTCTTCCAATCGAAGAGGAACACTTCTGATCACAGAAGCAAGGACCTAAAGCCCCTAGATCAAGCTCATGATACACAATGAAATACTTGATCTGAGACTAAGAGAGAAGAAAGAGTTTACGGTTTTTTTTTTTTTTATCAAAAGCGGTGCTTAGGGTCTAGGTCTGGGAGAGTGCATCCTCCCCCAGGGGGGGAGAATGGTCCCATTCCACCATAGGAGAATCTGGGCCGAAATATATAATATTAGGGAGAAGATAAGTACAGAGGGACAAACTGGTCAAAGAGACCTAACGTGGAAGAGACCTGTTTTTTCCAAGACTATAGGACCTTTACACAGATGAGGGATGCCACCATACCACCAGAAGACCTTATTTCCTTAGACAAGCTACCATGGTTGCTTAAGGAATCCGCCACCTAGTTAGTCTCTCTGTACGCATGGTTTAACATGAGATTTTTTCTTTGTATCAGAGCATCAGCAACCCGCCACCAACGGTAAACATGCCACGAAGGACATCTTCCAGATTTGAATGAATTAACCAACACTAAGGAATTTGAGTTAACCGTTGATAACCGAATCCAAGATTTTCTGCAAGATGGAGACCATCACAAAGAGCTCTAACTCTTGCAATCATGTATTCCCTGGGCCATAGAAATGGGCAAAAGCTACGAAAATAGAACCTTTTCTATCTCAAATGCATCCTCCTCCTCCACAATCACCAGGATTACCCTTACTAGCGCCATCCACATTCAGACAATAATCAACTATAGGAGGAATCCAACGGATGAGCTTTAGTTGCTTCCCTGAGAACTTAGGAGAAAAGGCATACCGCTGAAGAACCTACAGTTCATGCGAGAAGGAGCCACTTTAAACTGAACACTGGCAAGAGAGAGGGCAACCATAGCTTTGATGTTATTCATCGCTGCCCCAGTAGAAGGTCTTTTGGAATTAAATCTTGCCCCGCATCTCCCCTTCCAGATCTCCCAAAGCATTAGGAGAAAGCAGTGAATGGAGATGAAACCAAAAGGAGAAGAGATATTAGTAGCTGTCAATAGACTCCATATCCTAACCGTAATATGACTGTTGAGGTAAACCTTGGGGTTGGAAAGCGGGATAAACCAATTCCAAAAGGAGGAGGCCAGATCGCCATTAATAAACAGGTGGTTGTAATCCTCAATATTAGGGGATGTACAACCAGAGCAACATGAAATCATATGAATTCCACTTTCAGCAATTCTTTGGTCCACAGGGACCGCTCTGTTGATAAGCTTCCAACAAAACATTGAAGCTCTTCTATTGAAGCAGCTATGCAAAAAAATTTTAAGAATTGATCACTTAACAAAAACAGAACGAACCAGATTATATGCAGACTTAACAGAAAACTGGCCATCCTGAGTTGGCCCCCAAACACATTTATCATTATCTCATTTAGAACAACCCCCTAGAGAACTCCACTCGGAAGGAGGGTTCTGATTGGGTGATTAGCATTAGTGATTCTATTTCCTTCATACGAAGAGCTAAGCAGATCTGTGAGAGGCCTATCCCCAAGCCAAACATCTGATAAGATATCAATTGTATTACCATTCCCATGCACCTATCTGGTGTTATCAAGCTGGTGAGCAACAGACCAAATTTTGGATGAGATGCCGGGATGCCTGTGAACCTTGAATTGTCGGCCGGGAGATAGCGCCTTCTAGCGCACAGAGCCTAGAGAGAGGAACCATGGTAAACATTCCAAATAGATTTCACTGCCAACGCAATTTGCACCTGCTTAATGTTGCGAACACCCAGCCCACCTTCATCTATAGGCCGCTGAATGGTAGACCAGGCTACCCAATGGCACCTTCTCATTCCATCAGTACCATTCCAAAAGAAGGCAGCACAAGTTTCATTAATATAATTAAGAATTCTAATTGGAATGGAGGAAGAGGCAGCCAAGTAAACTGGTAGGGAGGACAGCACCAAATTGATCAGAGTAACTCTCCCAGCCCGAGAGATAAATCTGAGCTTCCAGGAGGTCATTTTACCATTGAGTTTCTGAATAATCAGGTTAAAATCTGAAGCAAGGATTCTTCGTGGACGCAAAGGAACACCAAGGTAGACAAGGTGACCTCTTTGCCTAATGATACCATTCGCCTAATTAATCTATTAACCACTTGAGCAGACGCCTTATCTAAGATCTTGAAGCTACTCTTAGCAGAATTAATTTGCTGACCAGAGGTGGAAGAATAACGATTAAGGAAATCCATCAATCTCTTCACATTGTGGATCCACCATTAAGAAAGATAAGGGCATCATCAGTATACAGGAGATGGGAGATCGGCGGGCAAACTCTAGGACCAACATAAGGATGAAAAGGGCTGGGGCAAGCGGATCTCCATGTCTAAGACCCCAGGTGGAATGAAAATAACCAGCAGGTGAGCCATTAAAGAAAATAGAAAACCAACAATTACTAATAAACATGCCAATATAAGATATGAATATGTGAGAAAAGCTAAATTTCCCCAGCACTGCAAAGAGGAAGTCCCACTCCATGCTTTCGTAAGCTTTCTTGACATCAAGCTTAGACAAAACATTGTCACCTCTAACCCTTCTACCTATATCTCTCACCAATGTCTAGCTAGAGATATATTATCCAGGATAATTCTACCTTTAACAAAAGCCCCTGTTCTTCAGAGATAATGTGGGGGAGAATATTACTCAGTCTACCACAAAAAATCCTAGACACAATTTTGTAGCAAAAGTTGCACAAACTAATCGGTCTATAGTCCCCTAAAGAAGTAGGAATATCTATCTTAGGGACCAAAGCAATTAGAGAGGAGGTCACCCCTCTAGTCATGGGTAACCTGTTGAAAAAGCCAATGACCGCATCAACTACCTCATGATGAATTATATCCCAGCATGAGGTGTAAAAATACCAGTGAACCTATTAGGACCAGGGGCACTATTTGCATTCAAACTCCAAACCGCTTCTTTGATCTCTTCCTTGGTTGGAATAGCAGTAAGAGTTCTATTCTGATCCTTAGTTATCATGTAGGGAATGATATGAAGGAGGGATTCATCAATAGAATGGACATATGATTGAAGGAGAGAACAAAAGAAATAACAGCCTCCTACTTCAAACCTCCTGGTCCTCACACTAGGAACCCGCCACCTGAAGCCTGTGTATTGAGTTGCGCCTTTTGTTCCCTTTAACCACTGCATAATAAAATGCTGTGTTTTTATCTCCATTCTCTAACCATTGCATACGTGCTTTTTAATCCCAGTACTGATCCACACAACTAATAGTTTTCCTTGAGTTCGCATTAGCTGCACCCATAGCAGACCTATTATCTTGAGAGGGATCAGCATCAAATGCCTATTGCAAGTCCCTTGCCAGCTCTTCATCCCGGGTAAGATTGTCATTAACATTGCCAAAAGTTACGTTATTCCAAGTACATAGAGCAGCCCTAACCACCTTAAGCTTCAAGTGAAGAACCACAAAGGGGTTATAATGCCACCCAGATGGAGTCTCCCAGGAAGCTTTAACAGTTTGCTTAAAAGATTCATGAGAACAATAGATGGATTGAAATATGAACCTGGTAGGGGGACGGGTAGTAGCTTGTAAAGTGTGGAGAAGGGTGGCGTGATCCGACGGGCCTCTCGGAAGATGCCTAACCTGGAGACTAGAATAAGTGTCACCACAAGAATAATTGCACACAAATCTATCCAACCTAGCCCTGACAGATGCCAGCCCAGTGCGGTTATTCAACCAAGTAAAATTAGAACCAATATAGCCCATATCTGCCAGAGATGCACCAGATAAGAAAGCATTGAAATCCATCATTCAATGCAAGTTGACAGAAGCACCACCTTGCTTCTCCGCAGGGAGGGAACACAATTGAAATGCCCCCCACTAACCATGGAATGTCTACGTTAATGGAAAAAGTCTGTAGACCATCAAACAAAAGATGTCTTCTATCGCATGGCAGCTAGCATATACTGCCGTAATAAGGAGTAGAACCCTGTCATTTTTCACTGCAGCCATGGTGATATGCTGTTCAGAACACTAAACCATTTGAAATGGAAAGTTTCACCAGAAGACCTTGAAACATAAAGTTTACGGTAAAAGACTCTTAGCAGGCTAAAACCCCCTACTCTCTCTCTTTCTCTCAAATAGACAAAGACACACAAAGAGAGAATGATGAAGAAGGAAGATGGCTTGAATGCTTCAGCTTGAATGGCTCGAGCTCTCTCCCTTTCTTGCTTTGAGGGTGTATAGAGTTGGATGCTCACTAAATGTACACTCCTTGAAAGATCTTCAGGTTCTCCCTCTAATTTTTTCTTTTGTCTTTCAGCTTTTAGTCTTCATCCTTTTATGGAGCGGCTTGAACAGATCTATTGAAGGCTAGTCGTTGGAGCTTTTTTGGATCCGTTGAGTTTTTCTTCTTTTTTTCTTCTTGCTCTCCTTCTGTTGAGTCTAAAGGATGTCTTCTTGAGCTACTGGCTATTTGGAATGGAGGAAGATGTTTCAGCGGGTGTGTACTTCCCAGGATGTTAGCAACAGGTCCAAGATGTTGAGTATGTGTAGAGGGGACCTGCAGACATTAAATGCAAGGCAGATGTTTAGACTCGAGAAGTCATTTGTCAAATGGATCATACCTCTTTTTCCCTTTTGTCTGTATTTCTTATAGATAGCTAGAAATAGAAGGTAGGTACTTTTATTTCATTGCAGGAAGGAGGAATTCTATTTTGCCTTCTGTCCATGTTTTCCCGCGACGGCCTGCTATAACAGCTTTTTATCTATCAGAGAAATGACAAGATAAGAGTTAGGAAGTCATTTGAAGTTTCAATGGGCGCCAAAGGTATTTTGAAACCCAATCGGTGTGAGTCATAATAGCAACCGATATGAGATTATGTTTATAACACCAATCGGTAGAAATAGAGAGGTAATCGATGTTTGCTTCAAGGCAGTCGATATTTCAAAGGCAATCAATATGAAACAACTATAACTGATGCATGAAGGCAATCAATGTCTAAGGCATTCGATGTTTAAGTTAAAAGACAATCAATGTTCAAATAGTCAGCAATTGATATTTTAAGATAATCGATATAAGCAATCGATGTGAAAGTAATCTATACTTTAAGATAATAGATGTGTAAGGCAATCGATGTTGCTCAAAGACAATCTTTGTTTAGGTGAAAAACAAATCGATGTTAAGACAATTGATGTTAAGTATAATAGATGTTTAATAGGTAATCGATGTGAACATAATCGATGTTTAAGTGACAATTGATGTTAAGAGAAATAATCGATGTTTGAAGGCAATCGATGTTTAAATTGAAAAGAAAATCGATGTTCATAATAGCAATTAATGTTTAAGCATATCAGCAATCGATGTGAGACTTCAATTTTAGAGATGTCATGGGAGACTTCGACTTTAGAGAAGCCACAATGAGACTTCGACTTTAGAGAAGTCGCAGTGAGACTTCGACTGATGTCCTTGTTCATCAATCGACACCTAACTTCGACTGTACAGGTGTCGGAGTCAACATGATAGATATGTATATGTTGTGTACTTGGAAAATTTTTGAGCAAGCAGAAGAATATATACCCCATCCAAACATAGTGTTTATAAAATATATTCTTGTGATATTATTATAGTGCATTTGAATATATTTATGCAAATGGTTATGCACTCATTAATTAACCAAGCATCAATAAAAATAATTGCACAACAATCGATACAAACTTGGTCATCAATCGGAAGGAGTAAATATCAATCGATATGAAACTGAGTAACAATCGATTGGTCAAGAATATAACGTAGACGGTCGAAGTGAAGCTTCAGATAAAACATGTTATTTCTTAGCATAGATAATCTTGAAAAATGGTAATAAAAATATTCATGTTAATTATGATAATCATGAGGTTTTGTTATCGCCAAAATAAATGGTTAAAATATAGGAGTTGCTCAATAGGACTTTCCAATTTCGACTCACAGTTAAAATATAGCAATTCTAAATCGCGACCATGAAAGTAGTCGCGCTTATGAATTTCCAATATTAATCAAATTCTAACCATATTTTGTACATGGAAAGTTTAAATAGCGACGACTTATCCCATCACGCTTATTAAAGAGAATTTGTATTTGATTGAGATTTGATTTTTGTTAATAAAGGGAATTCATAAACAAGACCACCTGATGGGAAGTAGATATATTTCGCATTAAAAACTTTCTTATAATATTTTAGAAATTGCTAGAAATGGAATATAGAAATCCTTAATCGCGACGACTATCAAGGATGCATTTATCATAAGACAAATCGGAATCAAACTTGGAATCGGAACAAAAAACGCATCCGGATGACCCATCACGTATCATCCATCATCAGCCGATACGTGAGCTTCACCGATCGGAATAGGCTCAATCGGAACAAGCATCAATTGGAACTGATAAATGCGTCAGTTTCACCTGTCACAAATATCCAATCGATATGTGAGCTTAATGAATCAGAATAGGCTCAATCGGAACAAACATCAATCAGAATATGAAACACAATTGATTGAACCAATGCATATATCATTATTCATCAATTGGAAGAGGCTCTTGATCAATCGATTCAGACTTCACCAATCAGTAGAGGCTCTTCATCAATCGATTCACACTTCACCAATCGGTAGAGACTCTTCATCAATCGGTTCACTAAACGTGACCACTTGACCCATCATGAATCAACTTATTAGATAGGACCAACAATAGCATACTATAAAAATCCCTAAAAATTCTATAAAAATCTAGAAAATAGGAAATTATTCAGATGATTAAATAGGGAGAGCCACTTTGAGGCATTGCATTATAACATAAAATTTATTCAATATGTTGTCAAATTTATCGTGTATACACCTGGCGGTCTGTGTCTCCCCTTCTCCCTCGCGAGCAAATTCTGTTATTCATTCTCTCCCACAAAGTCCTACTAGGCAGTCTTTACCCATTCAACCAAGCCCTTCCATAGCAAAGCTTGCTTACTTTCCACAGACAATTGTCCATCCCTCTGTGCTCGTCGGTGCCCCCATTCCTTTTCCCTCTGCCCAAGTGAGTGCACCACAACCTTATCCTTTTGGTGCCCTTCAAAAGCAACCCTCTGATCAACTCACCCAAGCTCTTCTAGCTAAGGTAAGTCGCTTAGAGCATGAATTGAAAAGGGTGTCAGCCCCAAAAGATGTCATTGTTGTGGCTCTCCGCTCCATGCTCATATTCCAGCTACCCCCATCAGGGTTGTCCGTCTACCGCTGCCACAATGGCACTGACAACCTGTTTATTCATTTAAAAGAGGCATGTATGAATCCTCCTTCAAGAAAAATGACAAGAAGGCACTGGCATTCCTATTTAGAAGATCATTAGATGGTCCTGCTCTGGAGTGGTTATACTCCTTACAGCCATTCGATGTTCAGGATTTTGATGTTGTTCAAAGAAAATTTGTGCAAAAGTACAGAGACTGGGTTGCCCTTCTCTGTCTATTACTGATCTGATGGCTGAAAAGATGAAGGTGGATGAGGACATTTACACTATGCTAAGAGATGCAAAGATATGGCTGAGAAGTTAAGGGACTCATTTCTGAGTCACAACAAGTGAAAATGATAACTAAAAATGCTACACCACAATTCATACATATTTTAGCAATGAACAAATTGACAACCATGGAGGAGTTGTACGAGAGAGCCATATACATTCAAACACAACTAAAGGGCACTCCTATAATGTCTATGTTTGAGCCAAAGACAAGGGTATTCAAGAAGAATAGTGGCAATCCCCAAGCTGGCGTCACTACAACTTAAGGGGTTATCAATAATGAACAGGTGAGTGCCATGGGCAATCCAAACTCCCAATATCACCCAAATCACAACCAAAGACCTCAACAACCCAGTACCAACAACAACAACAACATCCACAATTCAAGCCTAACAACCCTCCCATGTTGCGTGCGTCAGTTCCATAACATCAACAGTTCCAACCACAATACCATCAACAACTCCCACCATAATATCAACAGCAACATCTGTTGAGCAACTACCCCTAAGAAAATCTAAGATTTTGTAGATTTAGCATATATCATGTTTTTGCTATGACAAAACTTTTAAATAGACTTTCTA
>JACBKR010001222.1:0-45016 GCA_014218235.1 Colocasia esculenta
GGTGTGGTGCTCATGACCAATGTGGGGTCATTGGGCCTTGGTCGTGGTTCCCGTGAGTTGTGTGGGTGTTGTGGGCTGGAGGTTTTTGCCCAAACACTCACAGGTTCATTGGTGCGAATGCGACAGGTGAGGCGTCGCGTTCTCCGCACCACCTTTATGATGCGTGGCATGGTGAGTTTTCAGAAGGCGACGGTTAGGTGCGTCGCGTCTGAAGGTGACAGGTCACTACGTCGCATTCTGGTTTTCGATTGATAGTTTGGCCCTCTGGCCAAACAGAGTAGAGTAGGAAGCTCTGTTCGAACCGAGGAGAAGGTTGTTGCGGCGATTTCTGGCGAAGTCAGTATGGGAGCTTGTGTTTTGACGTGGTTTTTGCGCATAGAAGCTGCTCGGAGCATGAAGAAAAACACCGATTGAGGCTCGTTCTACGAGTTCTTCTTATTGGTAGGGACTTTCCTTGTTTTTATTACATTATTTGATTGATTGTAAGCTTGTATAATTGTAGTTGTGTTTCCTGTATAGTTATGTGATTGTAGAAGCTTGGTATGCTTGGAGCTGTGGTTTTGATCTGGTTTTTTCTGTGTGAAAACTGGAGTGCAGAGTTTTTTTTTCTGAGAAGGCGACATATCGGGCTATCGCATTCAGGTTGCGACGTTTGGCCCCGTCGCGTTCTGGTTTGTGAACGCGGCCTGTCGAGCCGTTGCGTTCTTAACGTGACGGTAGATGCCGTCACATTCTGGTGTGTGATCGCGATTTGTCGGGCTGTCGCCTTCTTAGCGCGACAGTAGCCCACGTTGTGTTCTATTGTCCGAGATAAGTTGTTGGGCTTTGGGCAAGTGAAGGTTCTATGTGGACCTAGCTCAGTTCGTTTTAAGATATTTAAATATTCTAAGTGGATTCATGATTAGTAAAGCATGTTTAGGTTAATGAATGGTGTTGGTATAAGTGAGTAATAAGTTTAATGGTTACGTTAATTATGTTATAAGGTTATGTGATTCATATGTGTGGTTTATGTGCATTGTGGTGCGTTGCCGTGAAGGGCCATGAGATGGCCGATGATGGGCAAGGTTATAAAGTGGATCCGTGTTTGACAGTGTGTAATTGCTTGGAGGTACATGGGACCAGTGATGAGCTGATATGGTTTGTGTATCATGGTATAAGTTTTATGGTTGTGTTAAATAATCGAAATGGTTTGTGTGCTTTCTGAGTTTTGGTGGTCCGGCGCCTATTCCGGAATGCCTCTCCAGTCCGGTACCCTAGGTTTTGTTTGTGAGCCGGCACGCTAGTGCTCGGGCTTGGTCCCCGGTACTGTGTGGTACCGTCGAGGTCTGTCTCGTCTTCTTGGACACCCTCACTCGTTTGTTGGTTGAGTTGTACGTCTGACTGATGGAAAGATAACAGAGGGCAGTGACTCGTGTTTGTGGGTGTGCGGTCGCTTGTAGCGCGCTCGTGATTGGGGGTACGGACACTAGTAGACTTACTGGTCCCCAGCTAGTCCAGTTTTCCAGTGCCTCACTTTAGGGAGCTTAGGCCAGAGTCCTAAAGGTGCCAGACATGGGCCTGCAGTTGTGTGTGGTCTGCAGAAGTGGTGTTGGTTGGTCTCCACTATTCTTGGCTTTACTGTGTGGTTGGGAGCAGTAGTTGGACTTTCATCCATGACTACGAGACTGAGAGGAGTTCTTATGTTGTGTTGTCCGAGTTGGATACTGGCGGTCATGACCCAGTAGTCCGTTTCTGTTGGTGGCGTCGTTCTTTGACTCGTGCTTAACACTGGTTGTGGTTTGTGTGTGTGTGACTCACTGGTTGAGTTTTACCGTGGGAGTGTGTTTTGTTGGAAGTCAGTTGTGTTGGGGTTTGTGGTGGTACTTTGTGGTGATAGGTACCTGTACCTTCGTGGGTATCCATTTCTCGTGGTACGTTGTGTACCATCCTTTTCAGGTGTTGAGGTGGAGCTATGCTCCGTGGAGGTCGTGTTGTAGGACCTTCCACTTGCTGTGTTGTACCCTTTTGAGAGTGGCTTTCGAGTATTGTGGTTTAGGGTGTAATGGACTAGCTCCTAGCTAGAAGTTCTGTTACCCTCGTGTTTGTGGTTCGTCTGTGAAGCTTATAGCTTAGGCGACCAGTGTTGTAGTGGTTTTCCATAAGGCTTGTGGCCTATAGGTGTTTCAGTCGTTGGGCGGACTAGTGGTGCTGTGCTAGTCATGTTGTTTCCTCTTACTTTCCAGGATGAGTTAATGAGGTGTTTAAATTAATGTAGCTTATTTATGTTAATGAGTGCATGTTGTGGTTTGAATCGACATTACCAGTGAAACCCTTAGGGGTTGAGGACTGGTTCCTTCTTTCAGTGTTGGTTGTAGTTGTTTTTTGGAGTTCCTACTGAGCCTGTGACTTGTTGAGGCTCACTCCCCTACAGTTCTTTCAGGGCTTGCCGTGTGTTTGGCTTGCAGCGGCGTTGTGGCAAACTTGTACCACCAGCAGTTGGGTTGTAGTCATGTATAGTGTGAGCTTTGCTCCCTCAGGGTATGCCTCAAGTAGCTGTACTTTTCTCTGGACATGTAATAACGTATTGGGACAGTGTAGTTAGTTGTATACAAATATGAGCACATGTACTTTCTTGTGTCTTATACTATTGTTGTTGTCTTTTATATTTTTCTGGACACTTGTATGAGATATCCCTTGCGAGACTTCGGTCTGATCGCGGGAGGCAGACTTGGATATAGAGCCTTATTGGACATAAATATCTAGGGTTGTTACACTGATGCACCAACAGTCGGCATTCTACTTAGAGACGAGAATCCCTAGGTGTTGTCTGTTCTCTCCTCATGCCTCTCAAACAGAATATTCATGCTTTTGAATGGAGGGGGAGTGGGGAGGGGGTAAGTGGCCATAGCCATTAGAGCCCAATGCCTCACTTCAAGCCCATTAAGACCCTCATTGGATCAATGTGGAGTAGTTGAGACATCTAGCTAGATCCATCGACTATTTAAGCAATTTACTAACCACTAAGGATTGATCAGTCCTTAGAACTTGTTGACTATGATGATGTCTTGGAACCCCTGAAGATAGTGGCGTCGGCATGGCACATCCTACATCCCCCCCCCCCCCAGACTGGTCCACCCATGCAAGGGCTTTCAATAGCTCATGGAGCCACATTGCTTGGGGAGTGGAATAGATCATGTAGATCAACAAAAACCCTAATCGATGTCTATAAAAAGATCTATCGAGATGGAGCGCGGTATATACATCTTCTAACACATACACATGCACCCTGGAACACTCCGTAGCCCACTGGACTTTTTCTCTGCTCATTTTCTTCCATCAGCTCTTGACTTTCAACGAGAAATTTTCCATGGGACAAGATCTAGGGACCCCTGATTACTTGTGTACATAGGGTCTTCCGCTCCGTTCCCCCTTTAACAAATCTCAAGAGTGAGACCATTAGACTATCTAACTTACATACCAGTTTCTAACCTCTACATGTTCTATGAATAACTGTTGAGATTCATGATAGGCTGTAACCATTCGAAGGAGTTTCAATTACGTGAGCCTCGCGTCACCATCTTCATACATAGAACCCGGTGGGCTATTATGGTCATAGTTGAGACTTTTTTTTTCCTGAGTGTGTAACGAAGAATTTAACCACACCAGAGTCCAAGTGTAGCATAATATGTTGCAGATATGTTAGTTGAGACAATAAATTAAACAAGAAGACTTCGTTCTAAGAAAAAAATGATCACTGCTAATCATGTGTGAACTACGCCCAGTATGAACTAAGCAATTATACAGAAGTAGAACCAATGTTGCGTATTATAGTATGTACTTTGGGAGGCACCAAAGTGCCAAGTATCACAGTTCTGTAGGTGATTCAAGTTGTCAACATCATTTTTTATACTATTGTTTGCACCCATTTTGTGACTACCGGCCACAAATGGGCCAGCAACCCAACAAGAGAGGCAACGATGGTTACAAGGCAAGAATGGCATGAGATGTAATATGTGAGGAAAATGTGACTACTTTGGGCTGGGGCCTTTGGCCACATCAGCCCTCAAAAAGCTGCCCCTTTAAAAGTTTCCTTTCCCATGCAGAAAGGCATCGCAACCAGCCTTAGGGAGGAGAGCAGAAGCTTCCAGCGGCGGTGGGAAGGGTCCTTGCTTGCAGTCCAGGAAAGAGATCAGAAGAGAAAAAAAGGAGGCTGCGGTAGAAAAGGAAGGGTTCTCTCTGGAGCTGAAGCCCTTCTGGGGAAGAGAAAGCAACAGGGAAGGAGGAGAAGGAGGAATCAGGCCTGGTTCTTTCCCTTGGTGCGTTGTGTGTGCACTACTTGGTTAGAGAGTGGGAAAGGTGAGAGCAGAGTAGGGAGTGAGAGATCTTAATTTCGTTTATTTCCACCTCCTCCTCTCCCCGAGATCTCTGTCTTCTTGTGTAATCTTTTGTTTCTGATGCAACCATCGTCTGAAGATGTACTCCCAATGGAGTTCATGCTTCAGGATGATATGTAAGGGCCTGGTGCTCATAAGCAAATAATAAGCAATAATCTGTGTACGTTCCCCCATTGCCCTTCCCCGGTTTTCTTCTTCCTGTTTAAGGTATGTTCATGAGAGCATGTTTGGGAGCCCAGAGATGGGTATGTGAGTCCTTGCTCCCTTGTCCATCTACGACTTTACATTATAATTTTTTTTTTTAGTTTTACTATTCTTCGCCTCTGCTTCTCTGGTTATTTGCATGGAATTTGTTCTCTGCTCCGCAGCAAGCCTTCCTAATACCAGACCGAAGGCTCAATTATGCTCAGTTTGGTGTTAATGGGCTATACATCATTTATTCGTATGTGTTGCTTGGGTTAATTCAAAAACTCTGTCACTGGATGCCCCTTTCCTTTTTTTTGCAATGTGATTCATAGCGTTGCTAAACCCCAAGAGGCTCTTGTACAGCAGCCCACTATGGCATTTCCATATGCCCCGACACTGATCTCTCACGCTTTCCATTGAGTTGTATTAGTTGCTTTAATTGAATACATTCTCCTTATTTATTCTCAGTCAAATGTTGATCCAATTCCCTAAACATTTCCGGAGGAGCATCAGCGAGATCCTACGTTTTCTTCTCCTGGGTGGATGTTGAATCCCTGAACGACGGCCCTGCACAACGCCGCCGTTCAGCCTTCTTCTCCACTGTTGGCCCACTACCTTCACTTATCTTCCCTGCAGTTATACCACATACTTAATCCCATTTATGGCCTGTAGTTTACCCCTTTTCTCCAACCGAATCACCATTTATTGTCGTTAATCTCCACTGGGAGCTTAAACAGCGGCTCTATGAGGGGCGCCGTTTAGCCCTGGAAACCTGCCGTTTAAAGATTTTTGGCCAAGTAAAGCCCTATAGTCTCTTGTTTGAGGCCGCCGTTTAGCATAATACCCACTTTGGGTGCCGCCATTCAAGATTGTATCCAATATTGGGGGCCGCTGTTCAGGACTGTTCTTGGTTCGGGGGCCTCCGTTCAGGACTGTTCTTGGTTCGAGGCCGCCGTGCCGGACTGTTCTTGGTTCGGGGGCCGCCGTTCAGGACTGTTCTTGGTTAGGGTGCCACCGTTCAGGACCGTTCTTGGTTCGGAGACTGTCATTCAGGACTGTTCTTGGTTCGGGGGCCGCCGTTCAGGACCGTTCTTGGTTCGGGGGCCGCCGTTCAGGACTGTTCTCGGTTCAAGGGTCACCGTTTAAGTCTGTCTCTATTCGGAAACTCGTTGTTTCAACCCCATTTACTCCTCTTTAGACGTATATGTGATTTGTCGGCTATTACGGCCACCAACTCATGAACATATGCTAAGAAAGGGGTCAAAAATAATAATAATATATCGTTCTAACGTGAGTTATTCCGGCCTCGACTTATGCCGATTTTCTCGGGTATGCCTCGGGAACCGGTGCCGTGCGCCGTGGTGTTGTTTCCCTCGGCATCAACATTTTGATTGGCACCGTCTCCATCATGGTGGACGGATGTCATGCACACCCCCCCAGATGTGCAAACTAAGGGGAGGTGCTGCCGGATTTTTGTCCCGAGTCCGGTGCTCATCCATTTTATCGAGGATTTCTGAATACATTTGTGCCGACATGGCCGTCGGGTAAATTATGTTGTTATCCGGTGCCATTGGCAAATATCGTGCCGCCACTATCCGGCAAACATTGTTCCATGGGCATCACCTCGGGCTTGTAGGTGAGCGTACCTGAGTACTACCCCAACATGTGGTGGGCAGGAGTAGTCATCATTAAGTCGGTTTGTATCATGTGACCAGATTTCTGCTAATGTAAAATTTATTACTTTAACCGTGATCTTATTGGCTTGTGTTATACTTATGTATGCGTGTATGAGCGAGGCAAATAAACGCTTTTGTAGCACGTCTTTCCACGAGGAACTGAACACGAGGACAAGCAAAAATAAATAAATAAGGCAAATAATAGAAATAAAAAAATGAAATGAAATAAAAAAAATAACGAAAAGTTGAACAACAAAGGTGGAGTAAAGAAAGGACAGCAAACAAGAAAATGAATAATAAGAGAAGTGAAAACAGTTAAAATGTTAAAAGGAAATAAAATAGATAACAATGGAATAAATTTTCAAATGTGATGGTGGCCTTCTCACTGTCATATCCTGCTTAAAAGACTCATCTTACAAGTTTTCAATGGCCGCCGTTCAGCCTTATCGGCGCAAACAACGAGCCCCGCCGTTCAGCTCCAACGACGCAAACCACAATCGCCACCGTTCAACCTCAACAGCGCATACCTCAATGGCCACCGTTCAGCTATCCCTTTGCATATGCACAAGCTCCACCGTTCAGCATATGCACGTGCACATGCACAGTTCCCTCCACCGTTTAAACATCAGGTGTGTGTGTGTGGGTTAATGATGAGCTGAACGGTGGGGGCATGGAGGCCACCGTTCAAGCAAACCAGCACTACGCACATCCCACTTCTCACAAACCCCACCGTTCAGCACCCCACTCCCATTTCTATTTTTTTTTAACCGCATAAATGCCCACGGTTCCAACCATTAATCTATATACACAAACACACACACACACATGCGCCCCATTCTAACACATCCCTCTCTATCTCTCTCCCCTCATTTAATGCCACCACACACACCATTAAATCCCATACACACCCATAAATTTACATACACATGCACATAAGCAAACTCATCTCATCTTTCATTTAAAAAAAAAATGAGAATAATGAGATAATAATAATGATGATAATAAAAATAACTCAATAAAAGAGAAGAAAAGAAATAAATCAAATCATCCAAAATAAATCTAATTGTCATAACTTTAAATCAAGTTAAAAAAATATACAACATGATAGTCTCATAAAAAAAGGGGGAGATTTCAAATCAAATAACAACGTGAATAATCCAAATCAAATCTAACAATATAAAACAAATGCAACAACAACAAAATGACTTCAGAATAAACCCAAAGTTAAAAAAAATCAATAAAATAATCTTAAACAAAACAAAAAAAGTTAAATCAAATAATTCTGAGTTAAACTTTTGAACCTTGAACAAAAATCTAAATAAATTTCAAGTTCAAATAAACCAAAAGAAATAAATTAAATGAAAAGACATTTGAAATCAAATAAAAATTCCCCATCAAATCAGATAATCACAAATTAAATCAAATCAAAAGACCAATAAATGAAAAAAAGACAATTAATAAAAAAAAGAAGATCAAACATGATATAAATCGAAAGGCACAAAACCAAATCAAATCAAATAACATTAACTCGACTCAGACCCTTTTAATAAATCTGAATAATAACAAAAAAATGTGTTAAATGCCAATCTTGCTTGGTCATCTCGTGTTAGGCACAATTAAATTTCATCTTTACACATATCTTTTATCAGATGTTTCCATTAAAGGCCACGAGACTCTCTATTCTGGCGATTAATCAAGGGTTTTCCCTCTTAGAGGGATGTAATTAACGTCGTTGCGCTTAGGCAACGACGGGATCTTGGTCCCGACCCGATCTCCACTTTCGTTTGACGAAGTCAAACGGCACGTAAACAGACCTAAAGCCCTTAGACTCTCGGAGGCAAACCATTTGTTGTTGCTTCAGCGACTGGCACACCTGCGTTATGCAAATTGCCGATTCATCTCACGTCGCCATCGCTTGAGTGGCATTTGACAGGACTTGGATTCACAATATGCATCCACACACATGAGAACATGATAAATAATTTTAATTTTAAATAAAATATTGTGATGGATTCATAAAAATCCATTTCCACAGCGTGGCACGCCCGGTGGGACCAAACTTCCCTTCATCTTTTCGGCAGAATAGAAAGTCTTGTGGCCTTTTTACTCAATACTAACTGTCTGTTTGTTTTAACTGGCAGATCCTAACAGACTAATGGATGGAGTACGCTTCGGACCCTTGGTCGTTCAGGAACCATGCGCAGTACGGCTATCTCGCCGTGCCAATCCGCTTTGGAAGCTTTCCTCCGGTCGTGGAGTTCCCCAACTTTTTAGGGGTTGCATTTGTCGATATCCTGCACCTAGAAGCTGGAACAGAAGCAAAAGCTAAACCTGTACATGAAACTGGAGTCAAAGAGATCGCTGAGAAGCTGAGCTGCCATGTTCATCACGTGGAGTATGGAGACCAAAGCGTAGCAAGGGAAAAGGAACCAACAAGCATTTCCAACAAGCAAAAGAGCACAAGAACATTGTCACTCGTCGTGTACGAGTCTCTAATTTTGGGAAAAGTGTGCGGGTCGGTGACATGCGGATCCACCTATAGGCCAAAAGAGTTGAAGCTATACTAGAGCAAGTGACACCGATGGTACCCGTAAAGAACCCCTTTCAAGCCGTAGGGGCAAAATGGAGATGTACAATACATTTAGGGGCAAGCTGCCCCCAAAGGCAGTCAAATTCAAACAAGTGTAGAGACCCAAGAAGATGCAGAAACCTAGGAAGAAGAAGCTATGCTAAGAGAAGGAGCACCAAAAGAAACAACTGCTATGGAAGTCCCAAGCTATTAGAAGCCGCCCAGAGGCTTCAAGGCCAAGGTTCGACAGGGAGGGGCATGTGCCTATGCCCGCTTCCATGACAAGAGAATGGAGTTGCGACAATCTTCACACATCCAGTTATTCGGGAGAATCAACCGGCGCCCACTGTCATGGCCGCGCACCGCCGCCAACAAGAGGGGACGCAAAGGCTACGTGATCGCATCCTTGGCCTCGCAACCTCTCCGTTGCAGCGAGAAAGATCACTAAGAGCTATGGAAACCTCCCAAGCTGAAGCTGAAAGTAGTTCGGAGAAAATGATATGCCCTGTGAGCACGTTCACACTCGGCCTGAAAAGAGTACGCCGAGAATATCTGTTTTCAAGAGATTATCATTTCCCTCCCGAAGGGTCGAAAGAGACCGGAACGAGAACATCAAAATCTTTGCATGCCACATGGCAGGTGTAGGGAGCCGCTATGGGGCTCTCCAACCAACAACCAGAGCTAGCGGAATTGGCAGAAAGACCTGGTGCTGTGACCAGGAGAAGAGCAGCGGAAGCAGCCTTAGCAGCCGCATATGGAAATGTTGATGTACCTGCAGTACAAATGATGGTGGTTACCTCCAATGTGATCACTACCCAAGGTAGTGGGGGTAGCAATGAGCTCCCACCGCCACACCAGAAGTAACAGGGGGCACAGTGCAAGAAACCCCGGTTATCCCACACTTGGACCCGACCGTCCTAGAGTTGCTTCAGCGATATCAAGCTGAAATTGAAGCGCTCAAGCGGCAAATCAGGGGCAAAGAAGCTGAAGGGCATATAACCCGAGAAGTTGAAGGCTCAGGGGAAACTCCAAGGGACCTCAGGGTCAGTGGAGATTTCAGCCCAGCGCACTATTACATAACCAGTGAATGAACAGCCACAGCAGTCACTGGTGGCTGCAGTTCAGCAGCAGCGCCCACAAGCCATATCAACTGCTACAGCCGCAGTTCTTCCAGCAACAACAACAACAATATCAGCCACAACTAGACCATCTCCAACAACAGAAGTATTCACTGCCGGCTCAGGTCCCTGAGCATCAGGTGGAAAGTCAAATGCCACCATTGCTGCCGCCGGTGGCCATTATAAATACCCCAAGTAATCAGCCGGCCCACTTCTACCCTCAACAAGTGGACCCCGCCGTCATGAGCAAATTGATGGTGGAGCAACTGATTGAGATGAAGCTGGCAGAGCGGGGTGATGGAGAACATGTCGCTTTCGACGTGTACAGGGTGCCTTATCCTGCGCATCATGCTGTGAAGAGATTGCCGTCAGGCATCACTAAACCCCCAAAGTTTGCCAAATTCAACGGGCAAGGATCCCCAAAAGAGCATATAGCCTACTATATCAATGTGATGGGTGACCTGGCTACTGATGAGTTCTGCCTACTGAAGTTCTTTGGCTCCTCCTTGACGGGCCTAGCATTTGAATGATATTCTGGCCTGCCAGCAGGGTCTATATTGGGCTGGGCAGACAGGCAAAAGAAATTCAGAGAAATGTTCTACATTGCAAAAAGGGAGGTTACAGCTACCGAACTCTATGCTACAAAACAAAAAGCCAATGAGTCTGCCCTGGATTACATCCAGCGGTGGAGGAACCTTAGTATGAGATGCAAGCGCCCTCCTCACCAAGAAGATGTGGTGCAAATTTGCAAACAGAACCTGAAGAGAGAGTTATTGGAAAAATGATTGGGATGGAAATTCGTTCATTCGACAGGCTGAACAATGTGGCGGCAGAAATTGAAGCCTTCATGACAAGATATCCCAACAATACATCAATGGAACAAAAGGACAAGCCAGCCAATAAAAAGCTCACTGGAAAGGAGGTGAACAGTGTCGATCTAAAGACCTTTGAACAACAGAGGATGGGGGCAAAGCTGTAGTTGGGTCTTCTGGCACCAATCCTAAAACTCCAAGGAGGAATAGGCTTCTCCAAGACAAGGTTAGGAAGCCATACTCTTCCCAAAGGACAAAACAAAAACATTGTTCGAATGGGCCACTCATTACAATAGAATTACATTTCCAACACCCAAAAGACCTGAGCAATCGGGAAAGAGTGATGATCCTCTATTCTGTCTGTACCACCAAGTCTTGGGACATAGCTAGAGGATTGTTATGTGTTCAAAGACATCATGGAGTCTTTAATCAAGAAAGGGGAGCTGCATATGGTGAATATAAAGTGATCCACCTCAACCACATGAAGCCCCTGTCCGAAAGCCAACTGCAATATGGTATCACTATACCAACAACTGCCAGAAGAAATTTCTGAGCTAGTATGCAGATGAGTTATGAACATTGCATTCTGGCCCCTGCTAGAAATCAAGAGAGTTGGAAGAAGGTGTAACGTAGTGCGTTCTTCGGATCTTCGCAGATCGTGGATTAGTGGTAGTTCGGATCTGTGTTTATTGATTTTGGTGTGGTGCTCATGGCCAATATGGGGTCATTGGGCCTTGGTTGTGGTTTACGCGTGTTGTGTGGAGATTAGTGGGCCGGCAGGTTAGGTCCGTAGTGCCCGTTGGTTCACAGAATGTGAACGCGACGGTGGTGTAGGCCGCGTTTTGAACGCGTCGGTAGCAGGGGTCGCATTAAGGTTGCCACTGTTTGGAGCCAATGTCTGCATGTGCGCCGCGTATCGCGCATGGAGTGGAGCTTGCTGACGTCTGGGTGTTAACGCGATGCCTGAAGCTGTCGCGATGAGGTCGCGTCGATTAGGTGTGTCGCGTTAGTAACCGCTGTGTGGTTTTTTAAAAAGGTTGGCCGACAGAGCAAGGGAGGCTCTGCTCGACCCCAGGGAGGAGCTCGTTGTGGTTGTTCGGGGCGATTTGGCGTTTTGGAGGAGTTCTCGTCGCGCTCTCGACGCGACGACGTTGCATAGAGCGGGGGAGACGTCGTGCCGTAGCGGTTTTGGGTGTTCTTCGTGAAGGTAGGTAGTTCTACCATAATTTGATGCGTGGATAGTGTGTGATGTGTATCCGACGGGTTTAATGCTTTAAGAACAATAGAGAGCATGCTAGGTTATTCATTAAAGCATGAAAATAAGAAATTAATGTGGTTTGCATGGAAATCCGAGGATGGTTCTCGGATTAGGTTTTTACCTGAGAGAGCGCGGTGGTTTCTGCTGTCGCGACCAGGTCGCGGTAGACCGCTCTTCCGCGACAGGATTTCTTGTCGCGCCATATCGTAGCGTCGCGATCAGAAGGCGGTCCTTGCCTCTGTCGCGATCGCAGCCGAGTGTTCTCCCTTGGCTTGTTTTTCGGTGCTTTGGATATTCGATTATCGTTGTTTATGTGTATGGCTTTGGTAAGGGTGTATTTGACCTCTGTAAGCTCAGTGAGCAGATTGCCCACATGGTTAGTGTATGGTTTACATAATCAGTGTGGTATTATCGTGGTTCAAGAATGTGCATGGCACATACTCCGTTGTGGTGGTGTTCTTTTTGTGTGTGCATGGCACATGCACCAGTTATTGTAGTGGTTGGGCAGTGGAGTTCTTGTTTGAGCCTAGCCATGACTTTGTGGTGTTTTTATGATCTGAGTGTCATGCATGAGTATGCATGTCTAAATGGTTTGACGTGATAACTTTGTATTGTAACTTCGTAGTTGGTGTGAGGTGACGGGGCAATGAAGGTCGGGTATGAACCTAGCCCTAGTCTATGGTTGTCTTTTAAAGAATATTATGATGATATATGTGTTAAGTAATATGTGTTGCCGTAGAGGTCACAGGGTCCAATGACAGGCAAGGTTGTGTTATATTGTTGTGGTATACGTGTGTTTTATGGTGATGGTTTGGAGGTCACATGGTGACCGATGATAGGCAAGATTATGAATGGCTCTCTGTGTTTTGTAGTAAGAATATATAAGTATATAATCGTGGTTTGTGCATTGCTGAGTTTGGTGGTCCGACGCCTATCCCGGAATGCTCTTTAGTTGGGAGCCCCAGGTTTTGTGTGAGCCAGGCACGTAATGTGCTCGGGGCTTGTCCCGGTGCAGTGGTACCGTTGGGTCTTGTCGTCTTCCTGGACACCCTCACTCTCGGGGAGAGTTGTCGTCCGGCTGAGGGAAAGACGGCAGTGGGACAGTGACTTGTGAGAGTTGTGTTTAGTCACTTGTAGCGCTCCATAGCTGGAGGTTACGGACCCCAGTAGACGTACTGGTCCCCAGCTAGTCCTGGTTTACCAGTGCCTCACTTTAGAGAGCTCGGGCCAGAGTCTCTAAAGGTGTCAGGCATGGGCCTGCAGGGTGTGTGACCTGTAGGTTGTGGTGGTTTGGTTGGACTCACAGTTCTTTGGCTTTACTTGTGTTGTGGAGCTACAGTTGGACCTTTCGTCTGTGACTGCGAGACTGAGAGGTTGTTCTTGGTGTTGTGTTGTCCAGTTTGGATACTGGTGTCATGAACCAGTAGTCTGTCCCGTGTGGTGGCGTCGTGCTTTCCGGCTCGTGCTTTGCTATTGTTATAGCATGTGTTAGTTCTGGTTTTACGCGTTGAGGTGTGCCATGGTGTTGGCAAAGTTGTTGTTGGTTGGTGAGCGGTGACTCACTATTGTGGTTTGACTGGTTGTGGTGTGCCCTAGTGGTGGCACAGTTGTGTTATGAATTTGCCGTAATGAGGTGCCTTGTGTTTGCACTGGTTTAATGATTGGTTTCTGTGGTGGTACCTCGTGGTGGTGGGTGCCTGTACCCTCTGTGGGTATTGGTTTCTCGTGGTACCTTGTGTACCAGTCTGTTAGGTGGTGAGGTGGAGGTCGTGCGGTGAGACCTTCCACTTGTAGTGTTTTACCCTTTCTTGGGTAAGTTTTCGAATATAATTTAGTATGGCGATGGATTGGCACCGTGGTAGCCCGTCCTGCTTCTTAAGTATGATATTCGATACATCGTGATTTAAGTATAGAGAATGACTCATGGTTATATAATCATGTTACCCTTGTGTTGAAGGCTTGCCAGTGAAGCTAGTAGCTTAGGCAATGCTTTCCTGTGGCTTACAGTTTAGGCGACCAGTTGTTGAGGTGGTGTGCCTGTGAGGCTTGTGGCCTAGGCTTTATAGTTATGAGTAGATTAATGGTGATGTTGTCTCATCGTATTTCCGAGATTTGCAGTAACTGTGTTAATTAGTTTGTATTGTTAGTAAGTATGCTTTGTTGTGAGCATGAAATGGTTTGACTTCTGGGTTGCCAGTGAGACCCGTTGAGGTTGAGGTTCTCCTGTGTTGTGTGTGGTTTTGAGTAGTTCCCTACTGAGCCAGTGACTTGTTGATGCTCACTCCCTTATAGTTCTTTTTAGGGTTTACCGTTGGTGTGGCTTGAGGAGGTGTCGTGTCAAACTTGTAACCACCAGCAGTAGTGTTAGTAGAGTTGTGCGAGCTTGTGCTCGCTCGGGGTATGCCCCAGGTAGTTGTACTCTATTTAATTTGGATATGCAATAATGTAATGGGATAGTTGTAAATTGTATATGCAGATATGAGCACATATCCTTTCTTGTGTCTCTTACTGTTGTGGTTTGTCTTTTATGTTCTTCCTGGACACGTGTACGAGCCATCCCTTGCGAGACTTCGGTCCGTTCGCAGGCATCGGATCTGGATATGGACCCTTATTGGGTATAGATATCAGGGCCGTTACAGTTGGTATCAGAGCAATTGTCAGTTTAGATATAAAAAGATATTAAGATGGACAATGTCCCAATACATGATTTAATGTCCACTGCTGGTAGTACGTCTGTGGTTTCTTGTGCTTTTGTACAGTTTCCATATGAGTTTTGGTATGTGAAATGTATGTGTAGTTGGTTAGATCAGTAATTGTGGGTAATAGCAGATGTGATTGGTGATGTAGTATGATGATTATTGGATTGTGATTAAAGTATAGTTGATTAATAATTTTCTGTTATGGAATTGAAAGAATTAATGAGTTTAGTTATGAAATTCACTAAAAAGTGTTTAATGAGAATCAGAATTGGTAGAGAAAGGTATAAGTATGATGTGATGGAATAATAGAAGGAATTATATTATGATGAGAAATAGGGCTTTGTGATGAAACTGTTAAATAGGTAAATTGTTTCTGAGAATTATAGCAGAGATAATATGTGTTTGAGATTTATGTTAATGAAGTGTTAAGGAGTTGCTTGGAATGTAGTAATTAGTGGTATGTTGATTTGAAATGATTAAGTGAGATAGTCTATTTTGAGATGAGGCTGGTAAGCAGAGGAAGTGATTAGTAGATGATTCTTAAAGTGTGATTTGTGATTAAGATAGTTGTAATAAAGAATTTAAGGGCAGTATTATCATGAGTAATAAGGATAATACAAAGTTTGATATAGAAACTCATGTAAGTGGATGTAAAGGTGATTGTTGATTAAAGAGAGAGTAAAAGAGCAGTGGGAAGTCAGATTTTGTCAGAATTTTATGAGAGAAAGATGTTTTGTTATAAAAGGTAGTGAATAAAGATTCGTAGAAAGATTGTTAAGGTTATTGTAGTTTAAAGATAAGAATGTGGTGCCAGCATTTGTGTGTATAGATTGCGGAAGCAGAGAAGGGAAATTGGTGTCAGAGGCAGATTGAAGTTAAGCTAAATAATTAAAGAAGTTGAGCTATGTAAGTTAGAATGGACAAGATTAAATTCTTTGAAAAGTAATGGAAATAGTAAAGTGGATTATGAATAGATATTTGTGAATGAGCTGTACAAATGAAACTGTTTATATTTAGCAATAAGTTAGTAATGTGGGAATAAAGTAGAATAAATCATTGTGTTTAAAGGAAAATTTTGGCAGAGATGGTATTATATTATTGATAGTAAGATAAAGTTTAGTAATAATGATCAAGTAAAGAAAAAGAATGTGTTAGATTATGAATAGTGATAATTAAATGATTCAGGAAATGTGCAATAAGAATTTGTGTAATGATAAGCAGTAAGTGATTTGGATGAATAATGAATTTTGTTATAGAATATTTCTGGAATTTGAAGAAATTTTATAATACTCGATTAGGAATGTGAGCAGATAGAGCAAGGTAGGAGTAGTATAATCAGTTTATGGTAAGAAATCTTGAGATTCATGTTAGATAGTTGAGCAGGTTTGAATAAAGGTAAAGGTGAATTTTCGGATATGTGTATTAATGAAATAGAAAATGTGAAAAGTTATGAATTAAAATTTGTTAAATTGATTAGAGAATATTGTTTGAAGCAAGAAGAATATATAAAGGGAAAGTATATCAATATTGATATATATATATATAATATCGATATATATGCCAAGATTTAGAATTTAGTGGAAGCAAATGAGGCAGTAGATAGCATATGAGTGGAATCAATTAAGTGGTATTGATGTATGATAGAAAAATATAAAGTTAGTGGAAAGTATAATTTGAAGCGAGATAATATTAATGAATTAGGGAATCCATAGTTTATGAATATTTTGTGAAGGTTCAGTATGATCAGAGTAGCGCAGCAGAAGTGTGGAAGATTTAATATTCATGATTATCTGAAGTTTAAGTAATTAAAAGAGAATTTAAAGATTTGTGCTTAATTGAGCCAAGTGATGGTTAGCTTATGGTTAGCCAGGTGGTGGAATTTGAAAATTTTTAAATAATGTAAAGTGAAAGGATTTAAGCAAGAAGTGGCCCAGAAAGAAATGTTGTAAGCATACCCAAGAAAAAGGTGGAAATAGGTCCGATCCAAGGAGATTAAGCACTAATAGCAATGTAGAATTGCTTATGGTTGAAAGGTAAAGGATGACAGAATAAATCCAGAAAATAAAGTATTGTAGAATAATTAAAGAGAAATGGAAGGCAGAGTAAGTACGAGAATGAGTAAATAGTTGGAAAGAAAGATGCAAGCTTCTTTGCATATGGCTTTGTTTTCTTTTTAGTGATAGTGTGGTTTATTGTCGCTCATTTTGATGTCGAGGAGGACATTCCTTTTAGGTGATAGTAATGTAACGTAGCGCGTTCTTCGGATCTTCGCAGATCGTGATTAGTGGTAGTTCGGATCTGTGTTTATTGGTTTTGGTGTGGTGCTCATGGCCAATATGCATTGGGCCTTGGTTGTGGTTTCCGCGTGTTGTGTGGAGCTTAGTGGGCCGGCAGGTTAGGTCCGTAGTGCCCGTTGGTTCACAGAATGTGAACGCGACGGTGGTGGTGTAGGCCGCGTTTTGAACGCGTCGGTAGCAGGGGTCGCATTAAGGTTGCCACTGTTTGGAGCCGATGTCTGCATGTGCGCCGCGTATCGCGCATGGAGTGGAGCTTGCTGACGTCGGGTTGTTAAACGCGACGCCTGAAGTTGCGCGATGAGGTCGCGTCGATTAGGTGTTCGCGTTAGTATCGCTGTGTGGTTTTTAAAGGGTTGGCCGAACAGAGCAGGGGAGGCTCTGCTCGACCCAGGGAGGAGCTGTTGTGGTTGTTCGGGGCGATTTGGCGTTTTGGAGGAGTTCTCGTCGCGCCGCTCGACTGAGGACGTTGCATGCAGCGGGGGAGACGTCGTGCCGTAGCCGGTTTGGGTGTTCTTCGGAAGGTAGGGGTTCTACCATGATTTGATGCGTGGATGGTGTGTGATGTGTATTCGACTAGTTTAATTAATGCTTTAAGAACACTAGAGAGCATGCTAGGTTATTCATTAAAGCATGAAAATAGGAAATAATGTGGTTTGCATGGAAATCCGAGGATGGTTCTCGGGATTGGGTTTTTACCTGAGAAGGCGGTGGTTTTTTTTCTTCGCGACCAGGTCGCGGTAAGACCGCTCTGCCGCGACAGGATTTCTTGTCGCGCCATATCGTAGCGTCGCGATCAGAAGGCGGTCCTTGCCTCTGTCGCGATCGCAGTCGAGTGTTCTGCTGGCTTGTTTTTCGGTGCTTTGGATATTTGATTATCGTTGGTTATGTGTATGGCTTTTGGTAAGAGGTGTATTGACCTCTGTAAAGCTCAGTGAGCAGATTGCCCACATGGTTAGTGTATGGTTACATAATCAGGTTGGTATTATAGTGGTTCAGAATGTGGCACATACTCCGTTGTGGTGGTGTTTTTGTGTGTGTGTGCATGGCACATGCACCAGTTATCGTAGTGGTTGGGCAGTGAGGTTCTTGTGTGAGTCAGCCATGACTTTGTGGTGTTTTTATGATCTGAGTGTCTGCATGAGTATGCATGCTAATGGTTTGACGTGATGATGTTTTTGTAACTTCTGTAGTTGGTGTGAGGTGACGGGGCAATGAAGGTCGGGTATGAACCCCTCCCCTAGTCTATGGTTGTCTTTTAAAGAATATTATGATGATATACGTGCTAAGTAATATGTGTTGCCGTAGAGGTCACAGGGTGACCAATGACAGGCAATGTTGTGTTATATTGTTGTGGTATACGTGTGTATTATGTGAGATGGTTTGGAGGTCACATGGTGACCGATGTGGGCCCAGATTATGATGGCTACTGTGGTTTGTAGTAAGAATATATAAGTATATATAGTGGTTTTGTGCATTGCTGAGTTTGGTGGTCCAGCGCCTATTCCGGAATGCCTCTTCATTTGGGAGCCCCAGATTTTGTGTGAGCCAGGCACGTGAAGTGCTCGAGGCTTGTCCCGGTTGCAGTGGTACCGTTGAGGTCTTGTCGTCTTCCTGGACACCCTCATCTCGGGGAGAGTTTGTCGTCCGGCTGAGGGAAAGACGCAGTGGGACAGTGACTTGTGAGAGTTTGTGTTTAGTCACCTTGTAGCATTGCTCGTAGCTGGAGGTTACGGACACCAGTAGACGTACTGGTCCCCAGCTAATCCTGTTTACCAGTGCCTCACTTTAGAGAGCTCGGGCCAGAGTCTCTAAAGGTGTCAGGACATGGGCCTGCAGGGTGTGTGACATGTAGTTGGTGGTGGGTTTTGGTTGGACTCCACAGTTCTTTGGCTTTACTTGTGTTGTGGAGCTGCATTGGACCTTTCGTCCGTGACTGGCGATACTGAGAGGTTTTTCTGTGTTGTGTTGCCCGGTTGGATACTGGTGTCATGAACCAGTAGTCTGTCCCGTGTGGTGGCGTCGTGCTTCCTGCTCGTGCTTTGCTATTGGTTATAGCGTGTTAGTTCTGGTTTTTACGCGTTGAGGTGTGCCATGGTGTTGGCACAGTTGTTGTTTGTGGTTGTTGAGCAGTGACTCACTAGTTGTGGTTTGACTGGTTGTGGTGTGCCCTAGTGGTGGCACAGTTGTGTTATGAATTTGCCGTAATGAGGTGCCTTGTGTTTGCACTGGTTTAATGATTGGTTTCCGTGTGGGGTACCTCGTGGTGGTGGGTACCTGTACCCTCTGTGGGTATTGGTTTCTCGTGGTACTATGTGTACCAGTCTGTTTAGGTGTGAGGTGGAGGTCGTGCGGTGAGACCTTCCATTTGTATGTTTTAACCCTTTCTTTGGTAAGTTTCCGAATATAATTTAGTATGCAATGGATTGGCACCATGGTAGCCAATCCTGCTTTTTTAAGTATGATATTCGATACATCGTGATTTAAGAGTATAGAGGATTGGCTCATGGTTAGTAATCCTGTTACCCTTGTGTTTGAAGGCTTGCAGTGGAATATGTAGCTTAGGCAATGCTTTGCCTGTGTGCTTACAGCTTAGGCGACCAGTTGTGTTTGGGGTGTGCCTGTGAGGCTTGTGCCTAGGCTTTATAGTTATTGATAGATTAATGGTGTTGTTGTCTCATCGTATTTCGAGATTTGCAGTAACTGTGTTAATTATGTTTAGTATTGTTAAGTATGCTTGTTGTGAGCATGAAAGGGTTTGACTTCTGGTGTTGCCAATGAGACCCGTTGAGTTGAGGTCTCCTGTGTTGTGTGTGGTTTTGAGTAGTTCCCTACTGAGCCAGTGACTTGTTGAGGCTCACTCCCTTATAGTTTCTTTTCAGGGTTTACCGTTGGTGTGGCTTGAGGAGGTGTCGGTCAGACTAGTACCACCAGCAGTAGTTTTAGTAGAGTTGTGCGAGCTTGTGCTCCCTCGGGTTATGCCCCAGGTAGTTGTACTCTCTTTATTTGGATATGCAATAATGTAATGGGACAGTTGTAAATTGTATATGTAGATATGAGCAATATCCTTTCTTGTGTCTCTTACTATTGTGGTTGTCTTTTATGTTTTCCTGGACACGTGTACGAGCTATCCCTGCGAGACTTCGGTCCGTTCTCAGGAGACGGATCTGGATATGGACCCTTATTGGGTATAGATATCAAGGGCCGTTACAGTTGGTATCAGAGCAATTGTCCAGTTAGAATATGAAAAGATATTAGATGACAACGTCCCAATACATGATTTAATGTCCACTGCTGGTATAAGTCTGTGGTTTCTTGTGCTTTTTAGTACAGTTTCCATATGAGTTTTGGTATGTGAAATGTATGTGTAGTTGGTTAGATCAGTAATGTGGGTAATAGCAGATTTGATTGGTGATGTAGTATGAGTGATTATTGGATTGTGATTAAAGTATAGTTGATTAATAATTTTCTGTTATGGAAATTGAAAGAATTAATGAGTTTTGTTATGAATTCACTAAAAAGTGTTTTGATGAGAATCAGAATGGTAGAGAGGTATAAGTAGTAATTGATGGAATAATAGAAGGAATTATTTATGATGAGAAATAGGGCTTGTGATTACACTGTTAAATGGGTAAATTGTTTCTGAGAATTATAGCAGAGATAATCATATGTGGTTGTGAGATTTGTTATGAAGTGTTAAGGAGTTGCTTGAATAATAGTATGATTAGTGGTATGTTAATTTGAAATGATTAAGTGAGATAGTCTAGTTTGAGATGAGAGGCTGGTAAGCAGAGTAGTGGATTAAGATGATTCTTAAGTGTGATTTGTGATTAAGAATAGTTGTAATAAAGAATTTAAGGGGCAGTTTATCATGAGTAATAAGGATAATACAAAGTTTGATATAGAAACTCATGTAAGCGGATGTAAAGGTGATTGGTGATTAAAGAGAGAGTAAAAGAGCAGTGGGAAGTCAGATTTGTCAAGAATTTTATGAGAGAAAGATGTTGTTACTAAAAGGTAGTGAATAAAGATTTCGTAGAAGATTTGTATAAGGTTATGCAGTATTAAAGATAAAATAGTGTGCCGCATTTGTGTATAGATTGCGGAAGCAGAGAAGGGAAATTGGTGTCAGAGGCAGATTGAAGTTAAGCTAAATAATTAAGTAGTTGAAGCTATGTAAGTAGAGGGACAAGATTAATTCTTTGAAATAATGGAGAATAGTAAAGTGATTATGAATAGATATTTGTGAATGAGCTGTAACAATGAAACTGTTTATATTTAGCAATAAGTTAGTAATGTGGAATAAAGTAAATAAATCTTGTGTTTAAAGAAATATTTGCAGAGATGGTATTATGTTATTGATAGTAAAGATAAAGTTTAGTAATAATGATCAAGTGAAGAAAAAGAAATGTGTTTATTATAGAATAGTGATAATTAAATGATTCAGGAATGTGCAATAAGAATTTGTGTAATGATAAGCAGTAAGGTGATTTAGATGAATAAATGAAATTTGTTATAAGAATTTCTAAATTTGAAGAAAATTTATAATACTCGATTAAGGAATTGTGAGCAAATTAGAGCAAGGTGAGGAGTAGTATAATCAGTTTATGGTAAGAAATCTTGAGATTTCATGTTAGATAGTTGAGCAAGGTTGAATAAAGGTAAAGGTGATTTCGGATATGTGATTAATGAAATAGAAAATTTTGAAAAGTTATGAATTAAATTGTTAATTGATTAGAGAATATTGTTTTGAAGCAAGAAGAATTATAAAGGGAAAAGTATATCAATATTGATATATATATATATATATTATATATATATATATATATATATATATATATATATTATATATATGCCAAGATTTGAATTTAGTGTGAAGCAATGAGGCAGCAGATAGAATACGAGTGGAATCAATTAAGTGGTATTGATGTATGATCAAAATATAAAGTTAGTTGGAAAGTATATTTGAAGCGAGATAAGTTATTAATGAATTAAGGGAATCCATAGTTTATGAAATATTTGGTGAAAGGTTCAGTATGATCAGAGTAGCGCAGCGTTAGTGTGGAAGATTTAATATTCATGATTATCTAAAGTTTAAGTAATTAAAAGAGAATTTAAAGATTTTGGCTTAATTGAGCCAAGTGTGTGTAGCTTATGGTTAGCCAAGTGTGGAAATTTGAAATTTTTAAATAATGTAAAGTGAAAGGATTTAAGCAAGAAAGTGGCCCAGAAAGAAATGTTGTAAGCATAACCAAGAAAAAGGTGGAAATAGGTCCGATCCAAGGAGATAAAGCGCTAATAGCAATGTAGAATTGCTTATGGTTGAAAGGTAAAGGATGACAGAATAAATCCAGAAAATAAAGTAATTGCAGAATAATTAAAGAGAAATGGAAGGCAGAGTAAGTAAGAGAATGAGTAAATAGTTGGAAAGAAAGATGCAGAGCTTCTTTGCATATGGCTTTGTTTCTTTTTAGGTGATAGTGTGGTTTTATTGTCGCTCGTTTTGATGTCGAGGATGACATTCCTTTTTAGGTATAGTAATGTAACTTAGCGCGTTCTTCGGATCTTCGCAGATCGTGGATTAGTGGTAGTTCGGATCTGTGTTTATTTTGGTTTTGTGTGGTGCTCATGGCCAATATGCATTGGGCCTTGGTTGTGGTTTCCGCGGGTTGTGTAGAGATTAGTGGGCCGGCAGGTTAGGTCCGTAGTGCCCGTTGGTTCACAGAATGTGAACGCGACGGTGGTGTAGGCCGCGTTTTGAACGCGTCGGTAGCAGGGGTCGCATTAGGTTGCCACTGTTTGGAGCCAATGTCTGCATGTGCACCGCGTATCGCGCATGGAGTGGAGCTTGCTGACGTCTGGGTGTTAACGCGACGCCTGAAGCTGTCGCGATGAGTTCGCGTCGATTAGGTGTGTCGCGTTAGTAACCGCTGTGTGGTTTTAAAAAAGGGTTTGGCCGAACGAGCAGGGGAGCTCTGCTCGACCCAGGGGAGGAGCTGTTGTGGTTGTTCGGGGCGATTTGGCGTTTTGGAGGAGTTTCTCGTCGCGCTCAAGATCGCCGGAGGACTGCATGCAGCGGGGGAGACGTCGTGCCGTAGCCGGTTTGGGTGTTCTTCGTGAAGGTAGGGAGTTCTACCATGATTTGATGCTGGATGGTGTGTGATGTGTATTCGACTGTTTAATGCTTTAAGAACAATAGAGAGCATGCTAGGTATTCATTAAAGCATGAAAATCGGAAATTAATGTGTTTGCATAGAAATTCGGGATGGTTCTCGGATTGGGTTTGTTACTTGAGAAGGCGGTGGTTTTTTCTGTCGCGACCAGGTCGCGGTAGACCACTCTGCCGCGACAGGATTTCTTGTCGCGCCATATCGTAGCATCGCGATCAGAAGGCGGTCCTTGCCTCTGTCGCGATCGCAGTCGAGTGTTCTGCTTGGCTTGTTTTCGTTGCTTTGGATATTCGATTATCGTTGTTTATGTGTATGGCTTTGGTAAGAGGTGTATTGATCTCTGTAAAGCTCAGTGAGCAGATTGCCCCATGGTTAGTGTATGGTTTACATAATCAGGTGTGGTATTATCGTGGTTCAAGAATGTGCATGGCACATACTCCGTTGTGGTGGTGTTTTTTGTGTGTGTGGGCATGCACATGCACCATTATCGTAGTGGTTGGGCAGTGAGTTCTTGTGTGAGTCTAGCCATGACTTTGTGGTGTTTTTATGATCTGAGTTTCATGCATGAGTATGCATGGCTAATGGTTTGACGTGATGAAGTTGTATTGTTAACTTCTGTAGTTGGTGTGAGGTGACGGGCAATGAAGTCGGGTATGAACCTAGCCCTAGTCTATGGTTGTCTTAAAGAATATTATGATGATATACGTGCTAAGTAATATGTGTTGCCGTAGAGGTCACAGGGTGACCAATGACAGGCAATGTTGTGTATATTGTTGTGGTATACGTGTGTATTATTGTGAGATGGTTTGGAGGTCACATGTGACCGATGATAGGCCAATTATGAATGGCTACTGTGGTTTGTAGTAAAGAATATATAAGTATATATATCGTGGTTTGTGCATTGCTGATTTGGTGTTCCGCGCCTTCCGGAATGCCTCTTCAGTTGGGAGCCCCAGATTTTGTGTGAGCCAGGCACGTGAATGTGCTCGAGGCTTGTCCCGGTGCAGTGGTACCGTTGAGGTCTTGTCTCTTTCCTGGACACCCTCACTCTCGGGGAGAGTTGTCGTCCGGCTGAGGAAAGACGGCAGTGGGACAGTGACTTGTGAGAGTTTGTGTTTAGTCACTTGTAGCATGCTCGTAGCTGGAGGTTACGGACACCAGTAGACGTACTGGTCCCCAGCTAGTCCTGTTTACCAGTGCCTCACTTCGAGAGCTCGGGCCAGAGTCTCTAAAGGTGTCAGGCATGGGCCTGCAGGGTGTGTGACCTGTAGGTTGTGGTGGTTTGGTTGGACCCACAGTTCTTTGGCTTTACTTGTGTTGTGGAGCTGCAGTTGGACCTTTCCGTCCGTGACTGCGAGACTGAGAGGTTGTTCGTGTTTTTGTTGCCCGGGTTGGATACTGGTGTCATGAACCAGTATTCTGTCCCGTGTGGTGGCGTCGTGCTTTCCGGCTCGTGCTTTGCTATTGGTTATAGCGTGTGTTAGTTCTGGTTTTACGCGTTGAGGTGTGCCATGGTGTTGGCACAGTTGTTGTTGTGGTTGGTGAGCAGTGACTCACTAGTTGTGGTTTGACTGGTTGTGGTGTGCCCTAGTGGTGGCACAGTTGTGTTATGATTTTGCCGTAATGAGGTGCCTTGTGTTGGCACTGGTTTAATGATTGGTTTCCGTGGTGGTACCTCGGGGTGTGGTACCTGTACCCCTGTGGGTATGGTTTTCTCGTGGTACTATGTGTACCAGTCTGTTTAGGTGGTGAGGTGGAGGTCGTGCGGTGAGACTTCCATTTGTAGTGTTTTACCCTTTCTTTGGTAAGTTTCCAAATATAATTTAGTATGCAATGGATTGGCACCATGGTAGCCAATCCTGCTTTTTAAGTAGATATTCGATACATCGTGATTTAAGAGTATAGAGGATTGGCTCATGGTTAGTAATCCTGTACCCTTGTGTTGAAGGCTTGCCAGTGAGATAGTACTTAGGCAATGCTTGCCTGTGTTGCTTACAGCTTATGCGACCAGTTGTTGAGGTGTGTGCCTGTGAGGCTTGTGGCTAGGCTTTATAGTTATTGAGTAGATTAATGGTGTTGTTGTCTCATCGTATTTCCGAGATTTGCAGTAACTGTGTTAATTATGTTAGTATTGTTAAGTATGCTTTGTTGTGAGCATGAAATGGTTTGACTTCTGGTGTTGCCAGTGAGACCCGTTGAGGTTGAGGTTCTTCTGTGTGTGTGTGGTTTTGAGTAGTTCCCTACTGAGCCAGTGACTTGTTGAGGCTCACTCCCTTATAGTCTTTTCAGGGTTTACCGTTGGTGTGGCTTGAGGAGGTGTCGTGTCAGACTGGTACCACCAGCAGTAGTGTTAGTGAGTTGTGCGAGCTTGTGCTCCCTCGGGGTATGCCCCAGGTATTTGTACTCTCTTTAATTAGATATGTAATAATGTAATGGGACAGTTGTAAATTGTATATGCAGATATGAGCACATATCCTTTCTTGTGTCTCTTACTGTTGTGGTTTGTCTTTTATGTTCTTCCTAGACACGTGTACGAGCTATCCCTTGCGAGACTTCGGTCCGTTCGCGGGAGACGGATCTGGATATGGACCCTTATTGGGTATAGATATCCAGGGCCGTTACAGAAGGTGCCTCAGAAGGGAATGAGGAATCCGTCCAAACATCCTACTCCACAGATGCATGTTCGAGGGACGATACTTCAGCCATCTCCACCAACTGTCACTCCAGTATATCATCTGGAAAAGCCCCGAGTGATCTCCATGAGAAATACTAGTAACAGAAGGCGGCAGACACCTCTACCATTGTACAGAGGGGGCAGCCCATCACTCGAACAGCTACAAGCATTAATAGATGAATCAGATAAATATGAGCAACCTGAAAGGCATCTTGTCCACTACAGTACAATATGTACCATGGGAGGAGCTGGAAATGTTTAAGTTAGAAGAGGCAGCTAAACAAGAAATGTCTCAACCCCAAGAAGAACTGTTCTGGGGGCAAGTACCAACAGAGCATGAGAGCAAGAAGAGAAGATCCGAGAGGAAGAAAGAAAAAATGGTTGCTACTCTCTCCTGCAACACTATATCATCCCTGCCAGATATGACCAAACATGGTAAGGGGGAATAGATCACAACTATAATTCCAATGGGTAAATCAGACTAAATCGTCAAACCCTGAGTCTATAAACATGATCTAGAAGAAGGTGGGAGAAATTACCTCTGAAGAATCACACCATTATTCTTAGGGAGAAGCATCTTATAAGATCTCGGAGCCAGAGATCCAAGGTATGCAGGCTCCACCTCCACTGAAGGTGTACGAGAATCAAGAAGCTGGGTGCAAAATACCATCTTTTGTTGAGTTCCTGGCATTAAGGGAGCAGTCTGAGTCATCCCATGCTCCTCAAATGGTACGAGAAAGGATGACCCTGATCCAAGCAATCCCATCAGTGAGGTTCCAACAGGACCTACTCAAATATCAAAAAGGAATGCGGCTCTAAGCCATTGGCTAATATTCCCTGCATACCTGCAGATAATTCTGTCATGGTAGCTCAATCGCAAAGATATCAACTGGAGATTGAAATGCTGAGGAAGCAGATTCAAGAAAAAGAGGCATATTTATTGGCATCAAAAGAAATGGAAGGCTTGGTTGAAGCATTGCAAAGTGACACCAACCCATCCCAAATTCTGCCAACAGTGTCGCAGTCGATGCTAGCCACACTGGGGGCATCTCGCTCACACATCCATATCAAATGACTCTGAAATGGCCGGAGACCTATTCAACAAAAGGCCAAGAGTTTACCCTAAAGCCACAAGTTGAGAGGGTGTCCATGCAACCGGCTCATACCTGCCCAAGCTTGGCAGATCCAGCATTGATGAGTAGCTTGGTAAAGTTGACAGGGATGAGTGATAGCATTACTGCTACACTTCATGGTCGTCCAGCTCCATGCCCTGGGGTTCATGATCTGCACCATACCGAGGCAATGAGAAATGTGACCCGTGGGCCGACGTTTGTAGGTCCTTATCAAGTAGGTGCACATATTCAAATCGCCCTGTCAGCCCAGGGCAGAAAGACTAGGCAACAGGGAGAACTTAAGCGGGCCCCTATATGGTTGAGGAAGCAATCTCGGCGACTAAATTACATGCCATTTCTCAGGGAGGTGGGGAACATCCCGAGACTATATCCGACGGTGGATGAACGTGCAGGAAATACAAGCAACCACTATCTGAAGAAGATGCTGTCAATATATGCAAGAACAACTTACAAAAGGAGATTCTAAATAGAATGGGCGACATCGACATCAGAACCTTCGATCAGCTAAACAATGTTGCCACTGATATGAGGCATTCCTCACCAAGTACTCTTCTACTGATGCTACTGGCCAAAGGAAGAGGCATGTCCCGACTCTAGAAGCTGCTGAAAGGGAAGCCAGTTCCTCACTTGATAAATTGTCGAGGCGAAGGAAAATTCCGCTACAAGAGAAGATGCAAAAGCCTTACTCCTTCCCAAAAGATAAACATTTGGTTCTTTTTGAATGGGCGCAACGACACAACAAAATCGTCCGATTGGAGCCTAAAAAGCCGGACAAAGAAATGACCCTCGGTTCTGCTTATATCATCAACTGCCGGGGAATGTTACAGAAGATTGCTATGTCCTCAAAGATCAAATTGAGTCCTTGATAAGAAAAGGAGAGCTGTAAGTGGGTTGGTACAGGGTACCTGCTGCGATCTCATGGGGCTCCAATGCATAGAAAGGAAAAGTATATGACAACTTGCACCGGCCAAGTGTGGGAAGATGCACGCTATGATATACGAGCTAAAAAAAGCATAAGAAATTCAAGAAGCTCGTGCACAGATGAAGCTCGTGCGGGAACTTCAAGAGCTTCGGCCCATCACAAGCAAGCAAGCAGAAACCAGCTCACCAAAAATGAGTTACTCTAGGGACATGTGTTGATCACAAATGTAACGTCCTGTATGTAAATGTTCATTCCAAAAGAAAGAAAAGAAAGAATGACAAAAAAATAGTTAAAAAATGAGTAAAGATGACAAAAAAAGAATAAAGGAAGCATCTTGCTAGGGTAGTCACACCGACCACCCAGCATGATACCCGATCATTGAGTGGTCTCGACTGGCTCTTTTAGGGCCCACTGAGTATTATTGTCGATGACGAGCAGCAAAAGAATAAAATAAAGAGGCCAGCCATACCGCTAGTCGGACTATGGTTCTGAGATAATAATACCTCAACAAAATTACGTGTTTTCTGCAGGGCGATGATATGAGCCAACATAATCATATCGCACCAGGGCTTTCACTGCTTATGTCTATATTCACGCATGGGGTTTCTCATCGGATTTCAGTACATATTCTTTTTGCGGACCCCTAACAAAGCTGCCGAAGGATTTATCCTTATTTAGGCATCATTTGCATTAAAAAATTAGCAAATTGTCAATCATGTTTTCAAAACATGTTTTAAATCGACAGGCGTGCCATTCATGATTTCAAAAATCATATTTCAAAAAAAGGGTGACGACTCACCAATCATATTTTCAAAGCCCATGTTTAAAATGACAAGCTTGTCTCCATGATTTCAAAATACTCATGTTTGAAGAATGGCAATGCGCGCTGCCAATCATGTTTTCAAAACTTATGTTTTAAAATTGGAAAACTTGTCACTCATAATTTTAAAAGAACTCATATTTAAAAAAAAATGACATCTTGCCATCATGTTTCAAAGTCATATTTCAAAGTGGCAATTTGCCAATCATGTTTCAAAAGTCATATTTCAAAATTGACAATTTGCCAATTATATCTTAAAATTCATATTTGTCAGCCACGTGTTGAAGCCTATGTTTCAAAACTCCAACTCGTGCTTTCAAATTGGACTTCGGTCCTCACAAATCAAAATCAGGCTGCTATGCCCTCATGATTTCAAATCGGACTTTCATGTCCTCACAATTTTAAATCGGGCTTCTCTGCCCCCATATTTCAGCCGGCCTTTGTGCCAACATCTTTCAAAATCGGGCTTCCACGCCCTCATGATTTCAAATCAGACTTTCACGTTCTCACATCTTTCAAATCGGGCTCCTCTGCCCCCATGATTTCAAACTGGGCCTTTGTGCCACATCTTTCAAAATCGGGCTTCCACGCCCTCATGATTTCAAATCGACTTCATGTCCTCACAATTTAAAATCGGGCTTCAATGCCTTCATGAGGTCACTCATTTTTTTAAATCGACATTTGCCAACCATTGAAAAAAAAGGTTTCTGACCTTATACCTCCGAATAGATTGCCCTGATTGTTGGCCACTCCAATTCTTGCATGGCACCAATTCCAACACCAAGAGATGAAACAGGCCAACGGAGTTGTCCGTAGTCTTGAAGCTGATGGCGTCAACACAACTGGTGTCACTGAAGATGAAACCAGGCCAACGAGGTCTTGAAGCTGATGGCGTCAACACCTGACGTCATTTGAAGATGAAACCCGGCCACAGAGTTGTATGTAGGTTCTTGAAGTTGATGGCGTCAATACAACTGACGTCTCCAGAAGATGAAACCAGGCCAACGAAGTCATTCGTAGGTCTTGAAGCTGATGGCGTCAACACAACTGGCGTCACCTGAAGATGAAACCAGCCGACGAGGTCTTGAAGCTGATGGCGTCAAACAACTGACGTTTCCAGAAGATGAAACCAGGCCAACGAAGTCGTTCGTAGGTCTTAAAGCTGATGGCGTCAACACAACTGGAGTCACCTGAATATGAAACCAGGCCGAAGGAGTTTCCCGTAGGTCTTGAACTGATGGCGTCGACACAACTGGCGTCACCTGAATATGAACCAGGCCAACAGAGTTATTCGTGGGTCTTGATGTTGCTGGCGTCAACAACAACTGGCGTCACCTGAATATGAAACCAGGCCAATTGAGTTATTCTTGGGCCTTGAAGCTGCTGGCGTCAACACAACTGGCGTCACTTGAATATGAAACCAGCCAATGAAGTCGTTCGAAGGTCTTGAAGCGGATGGCGTCAACACAACTGGCGTCACCTGAATATGAAACCAGGCCAACGGAGTTATTCGTGGGTCTTGAAGCTGATGGCGTCAACAACCTGGCGTCACCTAAAGATGAAACCAGGCCGACGAGTTCTTGAAGCTGATGGTCAATACAACTGGCGTCCTTGAATATGAAACCAGGCCGACGGAGTTGTTCGTAGGCCTTGAAGCTGATGACATCAACACAACTGACGTCACCTGAATATGAAACCAGGCCGACGGAGTTTCCCATAGGTCTTGAAGCTGATAATGTACACAAACTGGCGTCACCTGAATATGGAATCAGGCCAACGGAGTATTCGTGGGTCTTGAAGCTGATGGCGTCAACACAACTGACGTCATTTGAAGATAAAACCAAGCCAATGGAGTAATCCATAGGTCATGAAGCAAGTGTTAACAAACTTTGACACTTGTGTCAAAAGTCAAAAAAAAATGATGATGAATAAGGGCTAAAAATAGAGATGCCCGTCGGCCCTACTCGAATTTCACTTCGAGTAGGGATAAAAAGAACAAGAAAAAGCTCGGTTACAATGAAAACCCAAGGGCGTCGTGGGCAAAATTGGAACCCTGCCACGTGAAAACCTGAGAGGGCGCGTGGGCAAAAGCAGAAGGGGCTGACTCCGCGAAAACCCGGGAGGGCGCTGGGTCAGTAATGTGGTTAAAAAAAAAGTGTCAAAAGTTGCAAGAGGGAGAGTTCTATCTCTACTCCCCCAAGTGAATCTTCTTTTTGTTATGCTTTCTCCTAAATCTAGAAGGCACTTTCTTGTCAGGCGGTCTTTTGTCGTTTATTGCCTCTCTAGAACCCTAGGTTTAGATAACCACCACTTTTCAAACTTCCAAATAAAGTCCAGCCTTGACTTCTTGCCTTGGCTGGGCCAGTAGAGGTTTACCTTTATGAGCCCTGTTGAAACCAGCACATAGGTTTTTTCCAGGTTGTCGTTTTTGCAATCGACCCAAATAACCTCACACCGTCTACCAACATCATGGTATGATGGTGGTTGAGTTCTATTCCACTCATGAATCTCTCTTTATTATATATATATAATATATATGTATAAAAAAATAAAAAAGAGGTTTAAATAGAGGTGCCTCGCTGGACTTGCCTAGGTTTCCCCTGGACAAGGGTAAAAAGAGCTAGAACTCGGTCATGGCGCAAACCCGAAAGGGCGCCATGGGCAAAATTGGTACCCCGCTACGTGAAAACCCGAAAGGGCGCGTAGGCAAAAGCAAGAGGGGGTCGAGTTGGGTGAAAACCCGAAAGGGCACTTAATTCGATAAGGAGAAATAAAATCAAAGACAGATGCCAAAGATAGACAGATTTCAAGTCTCTAGAAAAGGAAATCCCGACATACGTTGTGCTTGCCAGCGCCAGCTGACTCATCTCCATACCAGCCAAAAGTTGGTCGATACCCAGAAGGCAGGTGTCAGTGACATGATGGTGTCGACAAATGACTAAATTGCAGGGGACGACACATGATACATTCTGGCTGAATCCGTGATACCCAATGAAACAGGTGCCGACGAATGACTAAGTTGATCGACACCAATATAAAACAAAAGTCAAGAAAGAGACAAGGCTCATTAATCTAGCTATTAGCAAAGCGGCATTGATGAGGGCTACAAGATCTCCAAAGCGAACAGTCTGGTTATCATAGTCAGCAACGACGATGTGGAAGTAGTCACTCCTCCTGCAAAGGCCTCAACTACTGTGCGCTCAGATTGTTGCGCATTCAAAGTGACTGACTAGCAAGATAGCTCAGAAGAAAGGAAGCAGCATGATCACTTACTGAGTCTAGAAGAGCTACCAGCTCATAAAGCAAGTGAGCATGCCCCATCAACTCGTTCACAGGACGACATAACACAATGGGTAGCTTACCATGAGACCACTAGCTCACATGAAAGAGGCCACTGATTTAGGGCTCTCCGCCAATTCAAGGATACTGCTGATTCAAAAATCATGTCTTCAAGACGTCCCACCGGTCTAAAGTCTCAGCAATTCGAAGAAGCCCCAATACAAGATTCCACCGAATCAAGAAGGTTGTCAGTCAGTGCTTCCACCAACTCAAGATTGCCCTGACCCAACACTTTCACCAGTTGGAAAGGCCCCAGTCCAGAAATCCCCACCATTCAGTGGCTGTTAATCCAGTGAACTTGCAAACTTCACAAGATATTGTCATAGTAGTTCTTATTGACTGTCAATCTCCAGATGACGATGTCAATTATGATGAAGCCACGCACCAGCATGGTGACACATCAAAAGACTGCCAGCCGGCTATGAGATAATAGATCACTAAACACCACAAGACAACAAGACGACAAGAGATTGACAACAATGAACGTAACGATAGCAGAGCCAATACGAGTTTGGATGAGGCTATGAGGGGTACACCTGCGGACGCTTCTTCCACTCGATCCTCACTTGCATCATTCGCAGGTGGGGGGCATTTGTTTGCACCCATTTTGTGACTATCCGGGCACAAATGGGCCAGCAACCCAACAAGAGAGGCAAACGATGGTTACAAGGCCAGAATGGCATGAGATGTAATATGTGAGGAAATGTGACTACTTTGGGCTGGGGCCTTGGCCACATCAGCCCTCAAAAAGCTGCCCCTGTAAAGTTTCCTTTCCCATGCAAAAAGGTCGCAACCAGCCTTAGGAGGAGAGCAGAGCTTCCAGCGGCAGTGGGAAGGGTCCTTGCTTGCAGTCCAGGAAAGAGATCAGAAGAGAAAAAAGGAGGCTGCGGTAGAATGGGAAAGGGTTCTCTCTGGCGGCTGAAGCCCTTCTTGGGGAGAAGCAAGCAGCAGGGAAGGAGGAGAGGGAATCGGGCCTAGTTCTTTCCTTGGTGCGTGGGTGTGTGCACTACTTGGTTAGAGAGTGGGAAAGGTGAGAGCAGAGCAGGGAGTGAGAGATCTTTAATTTCTGTTTATTTCCACCTCCTCCTCTCCCCGAGATCTCTGTCTTCTTGTGTAATCTTTTGTTTTCTGATGCAAACCATCGTCTGAAGATGTACTCCCAATGGAGTTCATGCTTCAGGATGATATGTAGGGCTTGGTGCTCATAAGCAAATAATAATCAATATCTCTGTGTACGCTTCCCCATTGCCCTTCCCCAGTTTTCTTCTTCTGTTTAAGGTATGTTCATGAGAGCATGTTTGGGAGCCCAGAGATGGGTATGTGAGTCCTTGCTCCCTTAACATCTACGATTTTGCATAATATATTTTTTAGTTTTATTGTTCTTCTTCGCTTATGCTTCTCTGGTTATTTGCATGGAATTTTGTCTCTGCTCCGCAGCAAGCCCTTCCTAATACCAGATCGAAAGCTCACTTATGCTCAGTCTGGTGTTAATGGGCTATACATCATTTATTTGTATGTTTTGCTTGGTTAATTCAAAAACTCTGTCACTGGATGCCCCTTTCCTTTTTCTGCAATGTGATTCATAGCGTGCTAAACCCAAGAGGCTCTTTTACAGCAGCCCACTATGGCATTTCCATATGCCCCGACACTGATCTCTCAGCTTTCCATGTGAGTTGTATTAGTTGCTCTTTAATTGAATACTTTCTCCTTATTTATTCTCAGTCAATGTTGTTCCAATTCCCTAACATTTCCGGAGGAGCATCGCCGAGATCCTACGTTTTCTTTCCCCTGGGTGATGTTGAATCCCTGAACGGCGGCCCTGGACAACGCCGCCGTTCAGCCTTCTTCTCCACTGTTGGCCCAACTACCTTCACTTATCTTCCTGCCGTTATACCACATACTTAATCCCATTTATGGCATGTAGTTTACCCTTTTCTCCAACCGAATCACCAATTTTATTGTCGTTAATCTCCACTGGGAGCTTAACGGCGGCCTCTATGAGGGCCGCCGTTTAGCCCTGGAAGGCTGCCGTTTAAAGATTTTTGGCCAAGTAAAGCCCTATAGTCTCCTGTTTGAGGCCCGTTTAGCATAATACCCACTTTGGGTGCCGCCGTTCAAGATTGTATCCATATTGGGGGGCCGCCGTTCAGGACTGTTCTTGCTTTGGGGGCCGCCGTTCAGGACTGTTCTTGCTTTGGGGCCGCCGTTCAGGACTGTTTCTTGGTTCGGGGCCGCCGTGCAGAACTGTTCTTGGTTTGGGGGTCGCCGTTCAGGATTGTTCTTGGTTTTGGTGCCGCCGTTCAGGACCGTTCTTGTTTGGGGGCCGCCGTTCAGGACTGTTCTTGGTTCGGTGGCTGCCGTTCAGGATTGTCTTGGTTCAAGTGTCGCCCGTTCAGGACCGTTCTTGGTTCGGGGGCCGCCGTTCAGGACCGTTCTGGTTCAGGGGCCGCCGTTCTGGACTGTTCTCGGTTCAGGGGCCACTGTTTAAGTCTGTCTCTATTCGGAAACTCGTTGTTTCAACCCCATTACTCCTTTTTAGATGTATATGTGATTTGGCTGCTATCGGCCACCAACTCGTGAACATATGCTAAGAAAGGGGTCAAAAAAATAATAATATATCGTCCTGACGTGAGTTATTCCGGCCTCGGCTTATGCCGGTTTTCTCGGGTATGCCTCGGGAACCGGTGCCGTGCGTCGTGGTGTTGTGCCCTCGGCATCAACATCTTGATTGGCACCATCTCCATCGTGGTGGACGGATGTCATGCACACCCCCCCAGATGTGCAAACTAAGGGGAGGTGCTGCCAGATTTTTGTCCCGAGTCCGGTGTTCACCGTTTTATCGAGTTTTTCCGAATACATTTGTGCCGATATGGCTGCCGAGTAAATTATGTTGTTATCCGGCGTCATTGACAAATATCGTGTCGCCACTGTCCGACGAACATTGTTCCATGGGCGTCACCTCGGGCTTGTAGGTGAGCGTACCTGAGTACTACCCCAACATGTGGTGGGCAGGAGTGGTCATCATTAAGTCGGTTTGTATCATGTGACCAGATTTCTGCTAATGTAAAATTCATTACTTTAACCGTGATCTTATTGGCTTGTGTTATACTTATGTACGCATGTATGAGCGAGGCAAATAAACGCCTTTATGTAGCACATCTTTCCATCGAGGAACTGAACACGAGGACAAGCAAAAACAAATAAATAAGACAAATAATAGAAATAAAAAATGAAATGAAAAAAAATAACGAGAAGTTGAACAACAAAGGTGTAAGTAAGAAAGGACAGCAAACAAGAAAATGAATATAAGATAGGTGAAAACAGTTAAAATGTTTAAAAAGGAAATACATAATAACAATGGAATAAATTTCAAATGTGATGGTGGCCTTCTCACTGTCATATCCTGCTTAAAAGACTCATCTTACAAGCTCCAATGGCCGCCCTTCAGCTTTAATCGGTGCACACAACGAGCCCCGCGCGTTCAGCTCCAACGGCGCAAACCCACAATCGCCGCCGTTCAGCCTCAACGGCGCATACCTCAATGGCCACCGTTCAGCTTCCCTTTTGCGTATGCACAAGCTGCCAAGCAAGCTCCACCGTCAGCATATGCACGTGCACATGCACAGTTCCCTCCACCGTTTAAACATCAGGTGTGTGTGTGTGTGGGTTAATGATGAGCTGAACGGTGGGAGGCATGGAGGCCCCGTTCAAGCAAACCAGCACTACGCACATCCCACTTCTCACTACCCCCACCGTTCAGCACCCCACTCCCATTTCTATTTTTTTTAACCCCATTAAATGCCCACCGTTTCAACCCATTAATCTATAAACACAAACACCACACACACATGCGCCCCATTCTAACACATCCCTTTCTATCTCTCTCCCCTCATTTATTAATGCACACACCCACCATTAAATCCCTACACACCCATAAATTACATACACATACACATTCGCAAACTCATCTCATCTTTCATTTAATAAAAAAAAAGTGAGAATAATGAGATAATAATAAGATGATAATAAAATAACTCAAATAAAAGAGAAGAAAAGAAATAAATCAAATCATCCAAAATAAATCTAATTGTCATAACTTTAAATCAGTTTAAAAAATACAACATGATAGTCTCGTATAAAAGGGGGAGATTTCAAATCAAATAACAACGTGAATAATTCCAAATCAAATCTAACAATATAAAACAAATGCAACAACAACAAAATGACTTCAAAATAACCCAAGTTAAAAAAAAATCAAATAAAATAATCTTAAACAAAACAAAACAAAGTTAAATCAAATAATTCTGAGTTAAACTTTTGAACCTTGAACAAAAATCTAAATAAATTTCAAGTTCAAATAAACCAAGAGAAATAAATTTAAATGAAAGACATTGAAATCAAATAAAAATTCCCATCAAATCAGACAATCACAAATTAAATCAAATCAAAAGACCAATAATGAAAAGACTCTAATTAAAAAAAAAGATCAAACATGATATAAAGTCGAAAGGCACAAAACCAATCAAATCAATAACATTAACTCGACTCGAACCCTTTTAATAAATCTGAAATAATAACAAAATGTGTTAAATTGCCATATCTTGGTCGTCTCGTGTTAGGCGCAATTAAATTTACATATTTACGCATATCTTTTATCGGATGTTTCCATTAAAGGCCACGAGACTCTCTATTCTGATGATTAATTAAGGGTTTTCCCTCTTAGAGGGATGTAATTAACGTCGTTGCGCTTAGGCACAGCGGGATCTTGGTCCTGACCCGATCTCCACTTTCGTTTGACGAAGCCAAACGGCGCGCAAACAGACCTAAAGCCCTTCGACTTTCGGAGGTAAACCATTTGTTGTTGCTTCAGCGACTGGCACGCCTGCGTTATACAAATTGTCGATTCATCTCACGTCGCCATCGCTTGAGTAGCATTTGACGGGACTTAGATCGCAATATACCATCCACACACGTGAGAACATGATAAATAATTTTTTTTAAATAAAATATTGTGAATGGATTCATAAAAATCCATTTCCACAACTATATACGGAAATCTAATATCAAACACTACCGCGCTTGCTGTGTGTGTATATATATATATATTCTTGATTCAGGTGATTAATAAGTCTTGTTTAAGATTTGAGACTGTCAAAATATACATGCATTTAATATTAGCTATAAAATGTCTTTAGCTGATCCATTAACACGCGCGACGTCTAATAACTCTGTCATAAGGAGAACGAAAGATTCGTTCATCACATACATACACGTCCTAGTGATCAAAATTGATGAGTGACACGTGATAGAGAAGTTGAAAAAACTAAGCATTATATTTAATATTACAAAGGCGGGCGAAGATTGTCCACATCAAATATATCATGTAACAGCTCAGGTTCCCCCTTAGCTGCAGGAAGCTGATACTCGCTAGGACACTTTATGATGTACCATAATCAAAACTCTCAATAAACTTAAGTTAGACAAGCTGCAGGATAAAATTAAGAAATTAAGTAAGCGTCGTATATCTATCCCTTTGCTTCACTTCATCCTCAAATTGTTTGCTTTTCTTGTTCTCTGCTGCTCGTTCTTCAACTGAAAATTTCAGTGGCAAATTAATTACGATGATTTCTAATAATCTCAACAAAAAAATAGTCGTAGGAATATCTAGTTTAATATACCTCTTTTTGGGTCCTTGGAACCATGAGCAATATAGAGCCTTTTCACGGAGTTGATGAACATTCTGCAATATATTATACCAAAACTTGCTTAGTTGACAACTATGTAATTAAGAAATATGAATGCGTGGTTTCATAAGATAAAATAAGAAACATTAACAAACAATTAAAGCTATGGACGACATACTCCCATGGCACATCTCCCACAAGCAACCGGTCACCTTCATTGTCTTCATAAAGAAGAATGTAATTGGTAGGTATCGGTTCATCTTGTGCATCTGAGTTCGAGTTGTTTGAGTGACCAACTAAGTATGAAATCGAAATAGGGGGCACAGTCAGTGGATCATAATTAGGGATATGTGAAGTAAAAGAGCTAGCTGATCAAAAACAGAGTAAGAAAACAAAGGCACTTAGTCACTGTAAAATTAATGATCGATGACAATGAATTAGGGTTACTCTAGCTTAATGCAAATATAATGGGGTTTCATGCATCCTGTCCAAATAACAACAAATAATAGCGATGAGATTTGGATTTAATATATTGTTATTTATATTATTCGCATACTTATCAAACAAAAGTTAGAAGAAAAAAAGGTGCATGATGAGTAAGACTTCCATTATCCAAATGAATGGTTACAAGATGGTATTCAAGTGGCTTGATCACTACTGTAGTAGAGGGGGGAAATTACAAAAATATTGTCAGATGGACTTTTAGCTGTGAATGGGTTAGAATACTTTATTTATGGCAATTAAAATCAACTGCGTCAAATAATATAGCACTAGTTGAATGACAATAAGCTTCAAAATGTTTTGCTCCTTTTTCAGTCAAAAATTTGCTATGTATTCACCTCAACAATGAAGGAAAGAGTTTTGGGAGATAACAACATCACTTTGAAAAATAAAAAACTATCCTCATTAAAGGCTGCAAATTAAGATAATTAAAAGCTATGAAATGCCATTAGGATCTAGATGCCAGAATAATTCCTTTTTTTCATATAAATCTCACAAACCTGTCAAAAAGTTATGAAACATCTTCTGAAGTGCACAAGAGAGTGACTGATAACTACTGTGAGCCATCAAGTCAATCTTTCTTTCCCACGTTTATATCCTTCCATGTTCACTTTCACGAACAAATTGGACTTGTGTGGGCTTTAATGGTGCCATGTCTTCCTCTGAGGGCTTTGTTTTCTTCAGATCTTTCTTCACATCCATCTCTGGATTTGGATGCACCAATGGAGCCACCAAGTTCTTGCGGAATGCACGAACTGGTGGCCACCCAACCACTGTGGTCGGTATAGGAGCTCTGGCAAAGTTATGGCAGAAATCGGAAATCTGATTAGCGTGTGAAATCGACTAAAATATATATATAAATTGTTCTCACAGTGTAGGAAAATGTTTGATCTAGTGGTGGTTTATATGGTCATGAGATAAAAACGAGGTATAGCATGAAAAGGTAATTGGACAACTATGATTAGAAATCTCCTTCGCAATTAATTCTCTACCCATAACTAATTAATTGTATAATTACATATTCCTTCTAGCTCATTCAAATCAATGTTGTTATCATCTACCCCCCTCAAAGATAAATGAATTGCTGCACATAAATCATGTTATATATATATATTTAATCAACTGACGCAAAAAAGAAATTAGTATTCCTTCATGATCAAATATCTCAAGATCCATAAAACGATGCTCTTCAAATTACCAAATTAAAGCAGAGGGGGATTATTTGACAACCCTAAACTTCTGTTCTAATATTCCTGCTTATATATGAAGAGGGTATATATACAAACAAATCTAAGTTGTAGGGTGCATATTGAGGTAAAAAGCTTGGACAAACAAGTTAATTTATTTATCCAGCCCACTGCTACTACTAATTATAAATTAACTTTGCTATAAACTAAAGTTGAGAGGGACATGGTGTACGTATTCTTATCCGGGAAATTAAAAGGGGGGGGGGGGTACTGGAAGTAGAAGTCCATGGCGAAAGATCAGAGAGCAGCAGCGTAAGCACGTCGACGTAGAGCAAGCAGTGTGGTCGTTTAAAGATGAAACCCTAAGCCCCACAGAGACTGCCATCCTTTCGCTTTCTCCGCACGGCCTGCGCCCTACCGACGAGGTTTCATCATCATCATGCTTTGAGGCCCTTCTTTTGGCATGCATGATGATAAACATTAACGACCCAGGCCATGGTGGCCTCCCACCACTCCTCCACCCAGTCTCAGTACTGCTACTGCTTCCCCTTTTGCTCACTTCTCCCTCCTCGGATGATCCCCCCCATGGCATGGCGGAATGAGCTCCTCCCGGCCCCCTTCTCCCCTGTACGTCTTTCAAACTGATCGGTTGGTAGTGTTCTCTCTCTCTCTCTCTCTCCTCTCTCTCTCTCTCTCTCTCTTTTTCCCTCTTTAGGGTTGGCTTGGATCGGTTTCTCCCTCGGGATTGGTTCTTCTGGAGTGTACAGGAAGTGCACAGTACCATTCATGCAGAAGAAGATGGTATTATACAATTTTTATATGCATTTCTTTGTAGAAAGAAGTGTTCAGGGATCTACCAATACATATGAATGGAGGAAGAGGAGAAGCAGGTGCAGGAGAAAGCTAAGAAGAGGGGGTTGTGAAGAGGACGATCGACCAACCTCGGCACTACTGTGTGAGACGTCGCAGTGGGATCGACGTTCCTGCGGTAAGCTAAGGTTCGCTGCTCGAGGACAGCCGACTCCTGGCGAGCTGCCAAGCTCCATGGGTCCGCGAAGCTGCCCCCCGTGGTCTCGCAGAACCACCGCTTGGCTCCAAGAGGGCCGCCACAGACCCTCCCGAGCTTCTGCTGCTGCGGTACCGGCGCCCCGCCAACGCAGAAGCTACCTGCGCCAGCGCCGGCGAGCGTATGCACGCCTCCACCTTTTGCAGCACTTGGTCCTCCCACAGTACTGGTTATTCCACCACAGCCCACGTCTTCAAACCCTTTCAGGAGATGCCCAGCCTAAGGTCCAGGTGGTGGCTCTCCTGCAGGCCGGCGGCGGTGACCACCACGTTCCTGTCCACACGCGCTGCTACTTCGCCGCCGCCGCCCTCTTCTTCTTTCCATGGTGCTGTTTCAAGCCGTTGATGAGCTTCCATGGTACTCGTCCTCTACAGCTGGCTTTCCTTCTCTGCAAGCTGGGGGAGACCAGTGGCAAACGAGGTGGAGAGAGCAGTGATCACTGCAGCTAGCACTTGTACACAAGACAAGAGTGGGACGTGGTTGAGTCCTTTTCCTTTTTGGGTGGAGAGCTCTAGAGATATGTGAGAGGCTGCTCAGAGAGGGTTATAGCGTGGCTGGCTAGGCGTCTGAGTCCCCTCTCTTTATCCCTTTAGATATGAACTCTGAAGAAATGTGAGGAATAAAAAAGGAGGGGAGCTTTGTGGGGACTGCACCGTGGACTGTGGCCACTAGAGTGTGGGGTGGGTTTGCGAGTGACAACACAGGCTTTAGCTTTTGCTTTGTGCTCTGCCTGACCCATTCTGCTTATTGTTATTATTCTGTCCCTTCCCCCTTTCTCCCATCCAGTAGATGTGGATGATGGTGCAAGTGCAAACAATGCAATGGCCCTTTCCACCAGTTTCAATTTACCCTCTCCTCCAAAGCAACAGTAGAATCACTCCAAGCTGTTAGTAACATCCTCCTACAGTGCAGCATACACACACACACACACTGGTTTCCTTGTTCTTTCCCTCCAAGAGCATATGATGAGATGTGCAATGGAATGATTGCCTTGTTCATGTAGGGCAGTGACAATAGAAAGAAGAAATCCAAGAGAGAAGTGTTACAATACCTGCAGCATGCATCATTGCTCCCACAATTCAGATAAAGGGCCGGAGAAGCCGGCCACTAAGTTCAGACCCATGAGCCATCCATTGGGGAGGAGAACCATATGGGATGGAGCCCGCAGCTTCCTTTGTAAGAAGATAAAATCTCAGATATAACCAAAGCTTTACAAGATGATCAACTTTACACTTTACGAAGGGGCAACACGAAATAAAAACAAGTAGATATATAGGATATAAAATCTGAACCATGCACGCGGAGGGTGTAAATTATCTGATGGCCAAGTCCGCTGCATCAGCAGAAGAACCTTGTTAGGATTTGCGGCTGCTAGTGGGCATGGTATCTTCTGCTCCCCATCTACTACATATCCGATTACAAATTTTTTTGTGTGTTTATAGAATCTTGGGATCACACTCATGAGAAGGAAGAAGACAAGGAAGCTGTCACAGCTGTCCAGTTCACTCGCACATTCTCTTTCTCCGATTAACTAGAACGTCATGATCAAATAAACCGTCTTTGAGAAAGGCCATTCTCGCTCGTTTTCCAGCCACTGATTATGTTTATCTCTTCCTTCCTTCTGTACTTGGGCACAAAGGATATTGGCGATATTGGTTTTATAGTATATGACTGTAACCATCAAGATGGAACTGCAATAGGGATGTGATCATGACTCCAAAAGAACAAAGTCCAGTTATGATGATGGAGATGATGACATTACATATTGAGCCATCTAACGCCTCATCATACAACAACATGTGCTCCAAAACCCAAATGACATATATAATAGGTATATAAAATTGGTCAGAGTGGATCATACTGCAGGATAATCATGCGTCACTTTGTAAACTCTTTCTTAAGCTTCTAAAGTATCAGCATGTTTCACACCTTCACTTACACGGTACAGGCGCATTATATGCTGCAATCCTGAAGTCCATGATGATTAGTCATAACCCTCTACGGCGTTAAAAGTACTGCAACGTCACCTACCGATCAAATGGTGACTCATGCGATGTTCCAACTTTTAAACAACACCCGATTGTGGAGGTTTTACTTACTCTTAAATAGGCAGACAATCCTACATAACATTCATGTGTTCTAAACTATAGTTTATCCGAGTATTATATTAATGGGCGGCTGGTGGCAATCAAATCCTATGGGTTTCTCTCGATCTATGACAGAATCTGAGCTGTTCATCACACAGAAGCAATGGATATCGTAATTTATTGATGAGCAGATTATGGTAATCGATCGAGCCTGTCACATGAGGAAATGTATACGGAAAGCAACTTCGGATAAAGTTTGATGGATAGATCTTTGCCTGCTTGCAATCGTCACTCGATCGGCTTCCATGGGGATAACCAATTATTGTATCATCTTTACATGTATAGCTTTTGGCTAACCCTCCACGTTCTGCAAACACGCATGCGAACGAAGGAGCCGGTGGAAAGGACAAAGCTCCATTTGATGTCACTTCACCGTATATATATATTCGATGATTAATTCCTTTTTACTGTTATATATCTATTAGATCTTTCCTCAGAGTATGTAACTCGAAATTAATTATCCATCGGGTATCAAAGAGGAATATTGATTAGCCACAACAAGCTTTTCTGATCACACAAGCGAAATGAGATTTCTGCAAGGCCGGCTTCATGTTCCATCCGCTGATATATATCCTGACAAAGAGCATGGGAGATCCATCTAGGACATGAGAGGAAAAGAGGACTCCCACTCAAAAAAAAAAAGAGAGGAAAAGAGGACGGAGTAATTAAGAACAATGGTAGAAGCAGTAACTTATTGGAGCATATCAGCTGGCCATGAGTAGAGAGACTTTTATTTTTTACAAAGAATAACTCACTCACGTACAGTTCACACATATGTATATATATATATATTAATGGAACTGGTTATAACAATAATCATTATATAAGTAACCATTTCGTCCTTTTTTAAATGATGTGTACGTAATTTGCCCAGGCCTTATGAAAAAGAGAAAAATTTATTGCACTTGTGCAAAGTGCACAAATGTAATTCACATGGAACACCAACTTTTATGGTGCCACATGGGTAAAAAACCCATGTGTATGATGTCACATGGGCAAAATACTCATGTGACTTACACTTGTGTACACTTTACACTATCTCCTATAGCTAGTTCAACGTCTTACTAATTTCCAGAAGATTAACTAAGCCCATAAGGTTATATCAAATATGTCGCCAAAACTTGCATGTTTTTGGAGTCTTAATTTGTTTCGGACAGCGATCTTATTATATTTCTCCAAAATATTTGGCAAAGGAGAAAGTGGGACGGACTTGTTAAGAGTGAACCATGAACAATGAGAGGGATCAGTCTGTGCGTTGGTGTCAGACCCATCGAACTGGAATAGAGAGTCATGAGAGACACGCGGAGACATGAACACTACTCGTGCATTTCTCTCTCAACTGAAGGTTTAGGGGGTACGTACGTCTCCAACCATGTTGAATTTGCATGTATGCTGAACTATGTTAAAACTGCTTCAATTTTATTGCCTAGTAAGCAATTTGCATTTAATGCTAAAAAGTATTTTTTAAGGTGATCGAGCATGCATCAAATGGTGAAAGAATAAGCACACCTCAACATAATTGATTTATGGTAACATATAAATACACAATATTCAAAATAAGATATAGAGACAATGGTTATATGCATGCGGATCCTCATACAGATCATGATGCCGTATATTAGATTCAATTCTGTCACTCTCACATAAAGAAATTACATAAGAGTGTACACTTGTCATATAATTTTTTTTTTTTTAGTTATTACATATCGCATAAAGTATCAGCCGATCGATGATCATAAACAACCTTGGAGGCCCTCATGAGCTCGTCCAATTTTCCACGGTTAACAGACAGAGGTGAGAGGACTAATTATATATAGCTGCAGCTCAGGATTCCAATCAAAATTTGAGTCTGATGAGGGTGTACATGCAAATGTACGTACGTATGCGGCCGGCCGAAGACCTTAAACATATATGAAAGGAAAACATTGCACCAAATTAATGATGGCATCTTGCTTTAGTTGTCTGCCCATTTCTCTTTGGTACGAGGCCCACTTCACCACTTTGGGAACCAAGTTGTGGAAATGGGAGAAGCCTAACCTCACAAGATGTATATTTTCTCGCCCGAGAACTATGAGCATGTCGTGGTCACACTACTAAAGGGCCAACAACGTGGAATCCATTGGCTTTCAACAAGGAATCCAAACGTAACTAGTGCCACGCTCGAGTGGCCCCTGTCACCAATGGAGGCAACCCCCACACCAACCACCAAACCAAAGAGATGCCTTGGCTACTGCAAGTCAGCTGTGCAAACCCATAGAACACAAAGAAGTGGAGCAAAAAAAAATGGCAAGTATATACATTTGGGTTGCATAAGCGTGTAGCTCTGCTATCTTCTTATAAGCAATAATAATTATTGCTGATCACCTAGCTGTGATATAATATTGAAAC
>JACBKR010001223.1:0-45069 GCA_014218235.1 Colocasia esculenta
CTCGTCATCCGGTTGCCGATGTTCTGGTATGAGGAACGTCCGCGAGCCATGGCTGAAGTTGTTCCCACAGACAGCGCCAAATGTGGTGGTGATTTCCTGTTGGGGCCTGAGCCAAACGGGCCTCCACTGGAGAACATAGGGAAGACGAAGGCCAGTGCGGACGGAGGCTTGCTACACCAGAACTGGATCAGGGGGGTCCGATTTTCAATCGGGAAGAACCCTTCGATGCCTAAGTCAGTATAAGTCGAGAGAGGCTTGAAGGAAAGTGGTTTCTCGTGTGTGAATCGCGCGAGGGCGAGTGTGAGTGTTCAAGGTTGCGTTACCTTCACATGGAGCTTAACTGTAATAGCCCTGGATATCTATACCCAATAAGGGTCCATATCCAGATCCGTCTCCCACGAACGGACCGAAGTCTCGCAAGGATAGCTCGTACACGTGTCCAGGAAGAATATAAAGACAAACCACAACAGTAAGAGACACAAGAAAGGATATGTGCTCATACCTGCATTTACAATTACAACTGTCCCATTACATTATTACATGCCAAATTAAGAAGAGTACAACTACCTAGGGCATACCCCGAGGGAGCACAAGCTCACACAACTCTACTAACACTACTGCTGGTGGTACAAGTCTGTCACAACACCTCCTCAAGCGACACCAATGGTAAACCCTGTAAAGAACTATAAGGGAGTGAGCCTCAACAAGTCACTGGCTCAGCAGGGAACCACCCAAAACCACACAACACAGGAGAACCTCAACCTCAACGGATCTCACTGCAACACCAGAAGCCAAACCATTTCATGCTCACAACAAGGCATACTAACAATTATTAAACACAATTAACTCAGTTGCTGCAATCTCGAAAATACGAAGAGACAACAGCACCATAATCCACTCAATAACTAAAAAGCCTAGGCCACAAGCCTCACAGGCACACCACCTCAACAACAGGTCGCCTAAGCTGTAAGCCACACAGGCAAAGCATTGCCTAAGCTACTAGCTTCACTGGCAAGCCTCCAAACCACATGGGAATCAGGATTGCTAACCAAGAGCTAATCCTTTATACCCCTAAATCACGATGTATCGAATATCACATCTAAATAACAGGACTGGCTACCACGATGCCAATCCATCACAAACTAATCATATTCGGACACTTACCCAAGAAGGGTAAAACACTACAAGTGGAAGGTCTCACCGCGACCTCCACCTCACCACCTAAACAGACGTGGTACACACAAACCACGAGAAACCATACCCACAGAGGGTACAGGTACCCACCACCACGAGGTACCACCACGGAAAACAATCATTAAACCAGTGCCAACACAAGGCACCTCATTACGCAATTTCATAACACAACTGTGCCACCACTAGGGTACACCACAACCAGTCAAACCACAACTAGTGAGTCACCGCACCAACTACAACAAAATTGTGCCAACACCATGGCACACCTCAACGCGTAAAACCAGAACTAACACCCTATAACCAATAGCAAAGCACGAGCCAGAAAGCACGACGCCACCACACGGACAGACTACTGGTTCATGACACCAGTATCCACCCGGACAACACAACACAAAACAACCTCTCAGTCTCGCAGTCACGGACGAAAGGTCCAACTGCAGCTCCACAACACAAGTAAAGCCAAAGAACTGTGGAGACCAACCAAACCACCACAACCTACAGGTCACACACTGTAACGTCGCTTATTTTCGGATCCTTTTTGGATTGTGTGTTGTGGTTGTGATGGATGTTGTAAGGCCAGTGTGGTGTAGACGCGTGGTGTGTGTAGGTGTGGTGCAGGTTAGGTCCCGCAATGAAATAGGACCTGCTGCAGTTGAGTAGGAGTTGGCGGCCAGGGGTGGTCGTTGACTGGTTGGCGTCCAGGTAGGTGGACGTTGACTGTATGGACTTGGCGGCAGTGGATGTGGACGTTTACGGTGGCGGTTGTCCTTGGCGGCAAAGGAGTTGACGCCAACCTGAGAATTCTGCAGGATATAGGGTCACCCGAGAGCAGGTTTCCCACCTGCCTCTCTCTTCCCCTTGCCCTAGCTTCGCATCCCAGTGTTTCTAGAGCTTCCAACAGGTTCTGAAGGATGCTTGGAGGACCGTGGAACGTGTGGCGGTGACGAATCGCGCGAGGAAACGCCGTGGCGTGGTGCAATTCCCGTGGGAGCTCGCGGAGGGTTCGGTGTGAACCAGGAGATTGCGGGAGGTTTGAGCGTGTTCTGAGGTAGGGGTCGAGCCCTGTTAGCTTGTTAGAAACATTAAAACACGACTTAACCACTTGAATCAGCATGATAATGCATTTTCGGATTAAGTTGCACCATGAAGGGATAATGAGTGGTTTGAGTAATTTAATGTACGTAGCATGCTGTGTTGGGTTGTTTTGTTCATGCATGTTAAAGAACCATTCCAGTACATTTTCTTGTAGTTTTAACGGTTGGAAAACCTGTAGAGCTGGATTAGGGTTTCTGCAGGGTTTAAGGCCGGAGAACTTGGCGTCAAGATCGCTTGTCGCCAAGCTCATCAGCCGGGATATAGAGGCTAGATCGCTTGCCGTCTACTTCCTATAAGCGACAGTCGATGTTGCCGCCAACTTGTGCATTATTCATGCAGTGTGGTTTACGTAGCTTTTCTGGTTATGAGTATTGTGTGTTTGTGTGTGCATGCGATGACCGGTGTGAGCCAGTGCATTGATATGCTCTTGAAGCATACTGCTCATATAATGGGCATGTTTTACGTGTATGGAGTGTGATGTACGTAATTGCTTTACGCAGTATGTGTGGTGTGTCGGCACCCGTGGCACTCTTGGAGTGCGTTGTCCATGTGTTGGACATGCAGTTTATGTGGTAGACGTGTGGTACACCAACCAGGGTGTAATATACACGTGTTGTCTACGTGTTTTGAGTGTGTGTATACTACACACTTTGTTGTAATGTAATTCTTATGATTTGTCGTAGTAACTGGGCAGTGAGGTTCTTGTGTGAGCCTAGCCATGACTTTGTGGTGTTTGGACAGTGAAGGTCCATACCGACCTAGCCCTGGTCCGTCGTTGTCTCTCGAATAATATTATATTGATTTATGTATTAAGTGGTGTGTGTTGCCACGGAGGTCACCTCATGACCAATGATAGGCAAGTTTGTGGTTCAGGTCTGTGTTGGTGTGGGATAGCTTTGGGGTCACACGGTGATCAATGTTAAGCTAATCCTAACACTTGTATATTGTGAATTATAAGTAAAGGCTATATGTGTAAGTATCGTGGTTTGTGCTAGCCGAGTGTAGTGGTCCGGCGCCTATTCCGGAATGCCTATCTAGTCGGGTACCCCAGGTTCTTTGTGAGCTAGGCACGTGTGTTTGTGTGCTCGGGGTTTTGTCCCGGTACTTGTGTTGTACCGTTGAGGTCTGTGTCGTCTTCCTGGACACCCTCACTCCTGAGTTTGAGTTGTACGTCCGGCTGAGGGAAAGACGGCAGTGGGACAGCGACTTCCCAGAGTTTGTTCTTTTGTCGCTTGTAGCGCGCTCGTAGTTGGGGGTACGGACACCAGTAGACGTCACTGGTCCCCAGCTAGTCCTGTTTTTCCAGTGCCTCACTTTAGGTGCTCCGGCCAGAGACCCTAGAGGTGCCAGGCATGGGCCTGCAGCTGTGTGTCTGCAGGTGTGGTGTTGGTTGGTCTCCACAGTTGTTTGACTTCTTCCTTGTGGAGCGGCAGTTGGACCTTTGTCTGTGACTGCAGGCTGAGAGTTGTTCTTGTTGTTTTGTTGTCCGGGTTGGATACTGGCCTGATCAGCCAGTAGTCCGTTCCCGTGTGGTGGCGTCGTTCTCTTCTGACTCGTGCTTTGCTACTTGTCGTGAGTTTGTGGTTTATGACTCGTGGTCGAGGTTTGACCAGTTTGAGGTGTGCCCTGGTGTTGGCACAGTTGTGACTGAGTTGTGGTTTGTGTGACTTGTCGGCTGAGGTTTTATCTGTAATGTTGTGCCTAAATGATAGTATAATATAATTGTGGTTTAGTATGGTGTTTATCACCTACTTATACCCTTGTTCGGGTGTTTGTGTTGTGGTACCTCAGAGTAGCAGGTACATGTTCCCTTCGTGGGTTACTTTGTAGTTTTGTGGTGGTACATTGTGTACCAACCTCTTAGGTTCTCGTGTGCTGTGGAGGTCTTGTGGTTTGACCTGCCACTTGTTGTATCCTAACTGTTTTAAGTAGATCTTTGTATAATTTTATTGTGGATTAGTTTGTGATTATTAATTATGTACCTTTGTGGGTATTTTGCCGATGAGGCTGTGGCTTAGGCATATTGTGGTTTAGTAGAGCTATGCTCCGTGGAGGCCGTGTGAGACCTTCCACTTGTTGAGTTTTCCCTTCTTGGGCATGGTTCCGATTATGGATTTAGTGTGTGATGGACTAGCTAGCTGTAGCCAGTCCTACCATTTTGTGTGGCTTGCCCGACGTAGTGTGATTTGGAGTATAAAGGACCAGCTCTTTGTTAGCAGTCCTGTTACTTAAGTGTTCGAGATTTGCTTGTGAAACTTGTAGCCTGGGCAGTGACTTGCCTGTGTGGCTTATAGCTTAGGCAACCAGTTGTTGTAGCAGTGTGCCAGTGAGACTGTGGTTTTGGCACTTTAGTAGTTGGACTGACTAATGATATTATATTAGTCCTGTAGTCCCACCTTCCTTCTGAGGACTTTATGTTTATTATCATGATTATGTTTAATTGTTATTTATTGTAATGATGTGAGCATGAAATGGTTTGGCTATTGTTGTTGCCAGTAAGACCCATTGGGGTTGAGGTGATTGTGGTTACGGAGTTGTTTTGGGTAGCCCCTACTGAGCCAATGACTTGTTGAGACTCACTCCCCTACAGTTCTTTTCAGGGCTTGCCGTGTGTTTGGCTTGCAGTGGCGTTGCGTCAGACTTGTACCACCAGCAGTAGTTTAGTAGTTAGTGTTGTGTGAGCTTGTGCTCCCTCGGGGTATGCCCCAGGTAGTTGTACTCTTTTAAATTGGACATGTATTAATGTAATGGGACAGTTGTACAAATTTGTGAACAGATATGAGCACATGTACTTTCTTATGTCTTATATTCTTGTGGTTTGTCTCTATACTCTTACTGGACATGTGTGTGAGATATCCCTTGCGAGACTTCGGTCCGTTCGCGGGAGGCGGATCTGGATATGGAGCCTTATTGGGCATAAGTACCCCGGTCCGTCACACACACCCTGCAGGCCCATGCCTGGCATCTTTAGAAACTCTAGCCCAAGCTCTCTAAAGTGAGGCACTGGTAAACAGGACTAGCTGGGGACCAGTACGTCTACTGGTGTCCGTAACCTCCAGCTACGAGCGCGCTACAAGTGACTAAACACAAACTCTCACAAGTCACTGTCCCATGCCGTCTTTCCCTCAGTCAGACGACAACTCTCCCCGAGAGTGAGGGTGTCCAGGAAGACAAGACCACAACGGTACCACTGCACCGGGACAAACCCCGAGCACACTCACGTGCCTGGCTCACACAGAACCTGGGGTACCAACTGAAGAGGCATTCCGGAATAGGCGCCGGACCACCAAACTCAGCAATGCACAAACCACGATGTATACTTATATATTCTTTATACAATCCACGATACAAACGTAAGGATTAGCTTGACCTGGTCACTTCATGACCCACAAGCTATCCTACACAAGCATACATATAAATCCCGATAATCAACCACACTTGGCCTATCATTGGTCACCATGTGACCTCCAAACCATTCCACACTAATACATATTTGTATCATGACAGTGCAACACAACCTTGCCTGTCATCGGTCACTCCGTGACCTCTATGGAAACACATACTTAACACATATATCATTGTAATACTCTTTAAAATACAACCATAGACTAGGGCTAGGTTCATATCTGACCTTCATTGCCCCATCACCTCATACTAGCTATACCAACTATACTACAATAATCACAATATCGACTATTAGCCATGCATACACTTGCACAATACTCAAATATAAATATCACATAAATGCATGCTCACTTCGTGAGCACCACCCTTAGCACATAAACCATACACAAACGACACACTACTAACCACGCTCACCGAGCGCTACAAGTGCCAAGGCATCATTAGCATTGTCAAGCACAATAATTAAACTATAATCGAATAACCAAAACATCAACAACAAGCAAAGCAGACCTTCGGTTACTGTCGCGACAGAGGCTAGGACCGCCTTCTGATCGCGACACTACGATATGGCGCGACAAGAACTCATGTCGTGACGAGTTTGCCTGTCGCGACCTGGTCGCGACAGCCTAAACCACCGCCTTCTCAGGATCCAAAAACCATCTCCTGATCATCCATACAAACCATCCTAAACATGATTTCAATCCAGTTTTCATGCTCAGTTCACCTCCTAGACATGGTATCTACTGTTTTTAAAGCAGTAAACAAACCCAAGAGCAATTCCCGTAATCAATCAAGGTAGAACTCCCTACCTTCACGAAGGACACCCAAACTGGCTATGCACGACGTCTCCCCCGCTCCATGCAACGTCCTCGCGTCGAGAGCGCGACGAGAACTCCTCCGAAACGCCAAATCGCCCCGAACAGCCACATCAACTCCTCCCCTGGGTCGAGCAGAGCCTCCCCTGCTCTGTTCGGCCAAACCCTTTTAAAACCAAACAGCGGTTACTAACGCGACACAGATAACCACCACGACCAGATCGCGACAGCCTCATCGCGTTAGCACTCCAGACGTCAGCAGCTCCACTCCATGCACGACACGCGGCGCACATGCAGACGTCGGCACCAAACAACGGCAACCTGAACGCGACCCCCGATACTGACGCGTTCATACGCGGCCTTCACCACCGTCGCGTTCACACTCTGTGAACCAACGGGCACTACGGACCTAACCTGCCGGCCCACTAAGCTCCACACAACACGCGGAAACCACAACCAAGGCCCATTGACCCCATATTGGCCATGAGCACCACACCAAAACCAATACACAGATCTGAACTACCACTAATCCACGATCCGCGAAGATCCGAAAACGCGCTACGTTACATTACTATCACCTAAAAAAGGAATGTCGTCCTCGACATTCAAAACGAGCGACAATAAACTACACTATCACCTAAAAAGAAACAAAGCCATATGCAAAGAAGCTCTGCATCTTTCTTTTCCAACTATTTACTCATTCTCATACTTGCTCTGCCTTCCCTTTCTCTTTAATTTATTCTGCAATTACTTCATTTTTTTGATTTATTCTGTCATTCTTTACCTTTCATCATAAGCAATTCTACCTTGCTATTAACGCTTTATCTCCTTGGACCGGACCTATTTCCACATTTTCTCCTGGTTATGCTTGCAACATTTCTTTCTGGGCCACTTTCTTGCTTAAATCCTTTCATTTACATTATCTAAAATTTCCAAATTTCCAGATATTATTCCACCATTCATTTATCACCACTAACCATCACTTATCTCAATTAAGTACAAATCTTTAAATTCTCTTTTAATTACTTAACTTCAGATAATCATGAATATTAAATCTTCCACACTTTCGCTGCGCTACTCTGTTCAAACTAAACCTTTCACCAAATATTTCATAAACTCTGGATTCCCTTAATTCATTAATAACTTATCTCACTTCAAATTATACTTTCCAACTAACTTTACATTTTTCTTTTTATACATCAATACCACTTAATTGACTCCACTCATATTCTATATGCTGCCTCAATTGCTTCACACTAGATTCTAAATCTCGACATATAACAATATTGATATACTTTTTCCTTTATATATTTTCCTTGCTTCAAACACATTCTCTAATCAATTAACAAATTAATTCACAATTTTTCACATTTTCTATTCTCATTGCTACACATACCTGAAAATTCACATTTTCCTTTATTCAAGGCTTACTCAACTATTTAACACGAAATCTCAAAATTTCCTTATCATTAAACTAATTAACTGCTCCTCACCTTTTTCTGCTTCCTTTCACCATGTCATAATCTGCACACAATTGCTTAATCGAATATATAACCTTTCTTCAATTCAGAAATATTCTTGTAATAATTCATTTATTCATCCAAATCACTTTACTACATATCATTACACAAATTCTTATTACACAATTCTTGAATCATTTAATTATCACTATTCTATAATCTAACATTTCTTTTTCCCCCCTTGATCATTAATACTAAACTTTATCTTTACTATCAATAACATGACCCCATTCAGCAAAATATTTCTTTTAAACACAATAATTTATTCTACTTTATTCCACATTACTAACTACTGCCAAATATAAACAGTTTCACTATTACAGCTCATTCACAATATCTATTCATAATCCACTTTACTATTCCCCATTACTTTTCAATAGACTTAACCTTATCCATTCTAACTTACATAACTTCAACTTACTTTAATTATTTAGCTTAACTTCAATCTGCCTCTAACACCAATTTTCCCTTCTCTGCTTCCGCAATCTATACACAAATGCTGGCACCACTATTCTTATCTTTAACATTGCAACAACTTTATACAAATTTTCTGCAAAATCTTTATCCATTGCCTTTTATTAACAAACATCTTTCTCTTATAAAATTCTTGACAAAATCTGACTTCCCTCTGCTCTTTTACTCTCTCTTTAATCAACCAATCACCTTTACATCCACTTACATGAGTTTCTAAATCAAACTTTCTATTATCCTTATTACTCATGATAGTACTACCCTTAAACTATTTATTACAACTATTCTTAATCACAAATCACACTTAAGAATCATCTTAATCACTACTCCTCTGCTTACTAGCATCTCATCTCAAACTAGACTATCTCACTTAATCATTTCAAATTAACATGCCACTAATCATAATATCATCCAAGCAACTCCTTAACACTTCATTAACATAAATCTAAAACACAATAACTATCTCAGCTACAATTCTCAAAGACAATTTACCCATTTAACAGTTCTAATCACAAAGCCCTATTTCTCATCATGATACAATTCTCTCTATTATTCCATCACATCACTACTTTATACTTTTCTCTGCCAATTCTGATTCTGATTAAAGCACTTTTTAGTGAATTTCATAACTAAACTCATTAATTCTTTCAATTTCTATAACAAAGAATCTTTAATCAACATACTTTAACCATAATCCAATAATCACTCATACTACACCACCAATCACATCTGCTATTACCCACAATTATTATTCTAACCAACTATACATACATTTCATATACCAAAACTCACAAATAAACCGCACTAAAAAGCACAAGAAACCACACAGATTTACTACCAGCAGTGGACATTAAATCATGTATTGGGACGTTGTAATCTTAATATTTTTTCATATTCTAACTGGACAATTGCTCTGATACCAACTGTAACGGCCCTGGATATCTATACCCAATAAGGGTCCATATCCAGATCCGTCTCCTGCGAACGGACCGAAGTCTCGCAAGGGATAGCTCGTACACGTGTCCATGAAGAATATAAAAGACAAACCACAACAGTAAGAGACACAAGAAAGGATATGTGCTCATACCTGCATTTACAATTTACAACTGTCCCATTACATTATTACATGCCCAAATTAAGAAGAGTACAACTACCTGAGGCATACCCCGAGGGAGCACAAGCTCGCACAACTCTACTAACACTACTGCTGGTGGTACAAGTCTGTCACAACACCTCCTCAAGTGACACAAACGGTAAACCCTGTAAAGAACTATAAGGGAGTGAGCCTCAACAAGTCACTAGCTCAGCAGGGAACCACCCAAAACCACACACAACACAGGAGAACCTCAACCTCAACGGGTCTCACTGGCAACACCAGAACCCAAACCATTTCATGGTCACAACAAGGCATACTTAACAATTATTAAACACAATTAACTCAGTTGCTGCAAATCTTGGAAATACGAAGAGACAACAGCACCATTAATCCACTCAATAACTAAAAAGCCTAGGCCACAAGCCTCACAGACACACCACCTCAACAACAGGTCGCCTAAGCTGTAAGCCACACATGCAAAGCATTGTCTAAGCTACTAGCTTCACTGGCAAGCCTCCAACACACATGGGAATCAGGATTGCTAACCAAGAGCTAATCCTTTATACCCCTAAATCACGATGTGTCGAATATCACATCTAAATAACAGGACTGGCTACCACGATGCCAATCCATCACAACTAAATCATATTCGGACACTTACCTAAGAAAGGGTAAAACACATACAAGTGGAAGGTCTCACCGCACGACCTCCACCTCACCACCTAAACAGACTGGTACACAAGGTACCACGAGAAACCAATACCCATAGAGGGTACAGGTACCACCACCACGAGGTACCCACCACGGAAAACAATCATTAAACCAGTGCCAACACAAGGCACCTCATTACGGCAAATTCATAACACAACTGTGCCACCACTAGGGCACAACACAACCAGTCAAACCACAACTAGTGAGTCACCGCTCACCAACTACAACAACATTGTGCCAACACCATGGCACACCTCAACGCGTAAACCACAACTAACCACGCTATAACCAATAGCAAAGCACGAGCCGGAAAGCACGACGCCACCACACAGGACAGACTACTGGTTCATGACACCAGTATCCAACCCGGACAACACAACACAAGAACAACCTCTCAGTCTCGCAGTCACGGACGAAAGGTCCAACTGCAGCTCCACAACACAGTAAAGCCAAAGAACTGTGGAGACCAACCAAACCACCACAACCTACAGGTCACACACCCTGCAGGCCCATGCCTGGCACCTTTAGAAACTCTGGCCCGAGCTCTCTAAAGTGAGGCACTGGTAAACAGGACTAGTGGGGACCAGTACGTCTACTGGTGTCCGTAACCTCCAGCTACGAGCGCGCTACAAGTGACTAAACACAAACTCTCACAAGTCACTGTCCCACTGCCGTCTTTCCCTCAGCCGGACGACAACTCTCCACGAGAGTGAGGGTGTCCAGGAAGACGACAAGACCTCAACGGTACCACTGCACCGGGACAACCCCGAGCACACTCACGTGCCTGGCTCACACAGAACCTGGGGTACCCAACTGAAGAGGCATTCCGGAATAGGCGCCGGACCACCAAACTCAGCAATGCACAAACCACGATGTATACTTATATATTCTTTATTACAATCCACGATACAAACGTAAGGATTAGCTTGACCTGGTCACTTCATGACCCACAAGCTATCCTACACAAGCATACATATAAATCCCGATAATCAACCACACTTGGCCTATCATTGGTCACCATGTGACCTCCAAACCATTCCACACTAATACATATTCGTATCACGACAGTGCAACACAACCTTGCCTGTCATCGGTCACTCCGTGACCTCTATGGCAACACATAATACTTAACACATATATCATTGTAATACTCTTTAAAATACAACCATAGACTAGGGCTAGGTTCATATCTGACCTTCATTGCCCCATCACCTCATACTAGCTATACCAGCTATACTACAATAATCACAATATCGACTATTAGCCATGCATACACTTGCACAATACTCAAACTATATAAATATCACATAAATGCATGCTCACTTCGTGAGCACCACCCTTAGCACATAAACCATACACAAACGACACACTAACCACGCTCACCGAGCGCTACAAGTGCCAAGGCATCATTAGCATTGCCAAGCACAATAATTAAACTATAATCGAATAACCAAAACATCAATAGCAAGCAAAGCAGAACCTTCAGTTACTGTCGCGACAGAGGCTAGGACCGCCTTCTGATCGCGACACTACGATATGGCGCGACAAGAACTCATGTCGCGACGGGTTGCCTATCGCGACCTGGTCGCGACAGCCTAAACCACCGCCTTCTCAAGATCCGGAAACCATCTCCTGATCATCCATACAAACCATCCTAAACATGATTTCAATCCAGTTTTCATGCTCAGTTCACCTCCTAGACATGGTATCTACTGTTCTTAAAGCAGTAAACAAACCCAGAGCATTCTCGTAATCAATCAAGGTAGAACTCCCTACCTTCACGAAGAACACCCAAACTGGCTATGGCACGACGTCCCCCCGCTCCATGCAACGTCCTCGCGTCGAGAGCGCGACGAGAACTCCTCCGAAACGCCAAATCGCCCCGAACAGCCACAGCAACTCCTCCCCTGGGTCGAGCAGAGCCTCCCCTGCTCTGTTCGGCCAAACCCTTTTTAAAACCAACAGCGGTTACTAACGCGACATAGATAACCACCGCGACCAGATCGCGACAGCCTCAAGCGTCGCGTTAGCACTCCAGACGTCAGCAGCTCCACTTCATGCGCGACACGCGGCGCACATGCAGACGTCGGCACCAAACAACGGCAACCTGAACGCGACCCCCGATACTGACGCGTTCATAATGCGGCCTTCACCACCGTCGCGTTCACACTCTGTGAACCAACGGGCACTACGGACCTAACCTGCCGACCCACTAAGCTCCACACAACACGCGGAAACCACAACCAAGGCCCATTGACCCCATATTGGCCATGAGACCACACCAAAACCAATAAACACAGATCCGAACTACCACTAATCCACGATCCGCGAAGATCCGAAAACGCGCTACGTTACACCTGAGCCTTTTATAGGCGAAGGTATGGCGGGTGGGACAGAACGTCCCCTAATGACGCCGGAAAGGGTGCACCTGTTGGCACCCCTGGCGGGGAGTTACGTGTTACGGCGTCCGTTGAGGGGCTCGGTAGTTAACGCACCACTTGATCGTGGGGCGCGTGCGTTGTAGCCGTTGTAACCGTCGCGATAAGGCGAAGGGTTGCTTGGATTCTTTTGGGTGAAAGATACTGAGCAAGTTACTTGTTCGGTAGGCTAGACCTGCTGTTCAGTAGCTGGGCCCACTGCTCGGTGCCCGGTACCCAGGCACTGCTTATGCTAGCGAGTCCATGGCACGATTCCTGCAGGGCCTGTTCGGTAGACAATGTCTGAACCGAACAGGATGAGGGGTGTCCGGAGATTGCTCCTAGGATCCTGGGGGCATTCAGGAGTAGAGATCGTGCTCGGGATCTTCAACCTCCTTCCGAGGACACGTGTCGCCTTGCCGAAGGGCCGCGCCCGTCCATAGGATGACGATGGACCATGATGGACTTCGCGGGCTTAGGTGGCTAGAAATGGCCACCACATAATGTATCGTTCTGTGCTTGTTCAAAGAATTGCGACTGGTGGTCCAGTTGGTCTTGGCTACTGCTGGCTTATTCCCCCAGTGATACATTCACATGAATGCTCTCAGTCGTTGTCGGAGCAAAGAAGCTCCAGAATTTGAATTTTACACTCAATTCTTATAAAACCAACAGGGAGCAGATAAAGAGGGAATGAACCTGAGGGCTGACTGAAAATTATTTATTTCCTCTCCAATCCTCTGGACCGAGGAAATGACTAGCATAGAAGACCCATTATATGAGAGGCATTTGCCACACCCCACAAACATGCACCATGTATTACGAGGAGGAGTTGATCACTCTCTTTGGGGTGGGCGGCTATTTTCCGTCCTAAAGACATGCAGGCAGGACTCGCAGATAAGTGTTGAAAGGCATCTTCTCCACATATTGCTCTACTATGGGAAGAACCATCGTCTCCCTTGGAAGCCAACCCAGAATTTTCCAAACTCTTAGGCATGTTTGGTATTTGGATAGACCGGAGATAGTTATCCAAATACCAGACATGCTCTTACTGAAGTTGTAACCCTTTTTTCAGAGTTGAAAAAGCTTAGAAGGGCACCCTAAAAATTGACTTGATTATGATACCAGAAGCAGGGAGGCAAATTAATGTGATCCCAACTCACAGAACACAGCAACGCCCAACAGGATACCAACTCTAAGACAAATGATTGGTCATAACAACGTTCCATGGACACCAACCCAACAAAGGCGTCGTGGAAAAGAGTGTCCTCCCCGGTGTGCGCTGGGCTCCAGCAAATCCTGACACCTTAGACCGGCCACCGGCCCGACCGAGAAGAAAATACAAAACAAAACAAATGGGCCGGTGAGGTGGTGGTGGCCCAGTTCGAACCGGGGAGCCCAACCCGGAGATTCTGCTCCCTCGGCCAGTCAGATGCTTATCGGGCCCCATCCCCTTTACCAAAACCCTCAGTCTGTGGCCTCCAACAGCTAATCACACTTTTTCCTTTTAGTGGGCCGCACAACAGCTGGGATGCAAAAGCCTAAATCTTGCCTTTTGGGTTATATAGAGATGTTCGTCTGTTTCTTGATAAGATATTGCATGGGGTTGTGAGGGCTTAATTGGTTATCTAGGGATTGATTTTGATCTGATGTAGAAGTTGACAGGATAAGAGATTTTAATATTGTTCACCTTCTGATTGGGGTACATTCTTCTTCCTTTTCTCAAAGTTTCACCTGCTGGGTGATTGTGTTAGGTTTACCTAGGGGACAAAGAAACATTATCTCTCTCTTAATACACAGAATTTTTATCCCTAGCAGATTGATTTTTGCATAAGATATCAGATAACTCTGATGGTGGGTAACTAAGTTTGTCATCTTTGGTCTTCTTTAAATTAATGTGTGTGTGTGAGAGAGAGAGAGAGCTTATAGAAACTGTCTATAAGAGAGGAAACTATCCCCTCCTTCATGGTGTATTTGGTGAGTTTGATTAGTGTATTCTTGAGACTTTTCTCCCTGATGGGTGATTAAAAGTTTAGAAATTGGAAGAGTTTGAGGTAAGGACAAGCATTGGTCAAGAGTCATACTACGCCTAGGTATAACCTGATATTTAATGTGGCACCAATTTTATATGCATAGATTCTAAGCAGCGTGATTTGCTAGGAGTTGGGAAGGAAAAGGGTGGGGAGCTGACAGGCCACTCCAGCTGCCCCCTCCAGCTTTATCTCACTGTGTCCATCGCTCATAGACTTTCTCTGTTTTCTTTTAGAGAAGAAATCTATGTAACCTAACAACAGCACACAAATCCTCGCGCCAGCCCAGACCTTGGAGGGAGGAGAGACTTTTTGCAGACCGAATCCAATACAACCGCCTCCATATTACATCATCATATCTCTCTCTCTCTCTCCTCTCTCTCTCAAATATATATGGAAGAAACTTTGAGGAAATATGTACAGATTCTCATTGAAACTTGGTTTGCATGGGGACCAGAGCTTTAGTAATGATCTTTCTAATTTAGTGTTCTAATTTCGTTAAGATTTTATTTGTTATCAAAGTTAAAGAAAAATGAACTAGACTAACAACTTATCTAAATTGAAAAGTCGAACAAGAAGAATGTAGCAATTTAAAGGTGTGATTTTCTAAACAAAGAAAGTTATTTTTAAGTGCACTAAAAACAATATATGAGAAACATACTTACTATCTATCAATTTTAGACAAGTTGAATGAGATTGACCGAGGCAGGCGTGTCCCAACCCAGAGCACCATTCATTCCCACACTGGCGAACCTATTTCTCCGTTTTATAGTTTTTTGTCCACTTTATTTGCAAAATAAATAAATAACTAAATAATGTAAATATCATGTATTAAATATAGCGTCTGAAATAGGGGTGTAAACGGAATCTGATATTTCCTATTCCGACCCGATACCGATAAAAATTATCGGTTTCGGAATCGAAAAATGATACCGATAGTTTATCGGAATCGGTATCGGATATTCCGATAATTTATCAGAATCGGAATCGAAAAAATAATCGAATCGGTATCGGTATCGGTTATTCCGATAAATATCATAAACTCAAGGTAAAATTATGGTAAATATCTTACTTATTGGAATTTCGGTTCCGGTAATGTTTCGAATCGGAACTAACCATTCTTATCGGAATCGGAATCGAAACCATATTTCGTTTTCAGAATCGGCATCGGAATGTGTTTCCGGTTCCGAACCCGACCCGTTTACAGCCCTAAAATGTTCGTGTTTGGATCGGGCCCACGTATCTCCCTACATCAACTGATACCCGTCCCAAATCTATCTAGATATTAGTAGGGCAGATAATTAATAATATGGCAGATAATTAATAAATATTCTCATAAGTATTTTTAAAAAATAAAGCGGAAGGTTATTAGTTGGGGGTGGGGGTGAGACAGAGACAGAGACCGTAAGGCGGGGTCCACAAACACTGTAACGAGCGTTGGAGGGGGGCAAGCTTCGGAAACCAGGTCGAGTGCGTCCCGATGCGCTCCGGAGCTGTGCGCATCGACGGCAGAATGGACAAGACGACAACCTTAAATCGACAAAACTTCCCTTACCCCACTTGCGGCGATCGCACGTTCTCTTGTGCGTCTTGATGCACACCAGAGACAGAACCAAACTCCCCAGGCCATCTGGCCGAGGGACCACGCCCCCGACTCCCGACAGGATCTCCCTGCGCCATGACACCAATACACCTAAGTCAAAATTATATATAATATTGTCAGAAAAATTGGTACAAGGTTGTCCTGCTTATGGTGGTATGCACATATTTTTAAAACACTATCTACAGTTTTGTTCTACTTTCTCTTTTTCCTAAACATACGAATTATAACATTTCTGTATTTTATCCTACCATGGGTTTTTTTTTCGAAATAACATAAAGTTGAACATATTTTAAAATTGGATTTGGACCAAACAGCTAAACCATGGAAAAAAGGGAGAACAAACTAGAACTGGCTCGTTGTCATGGGAGGACAAAATAACAAATAAGAGCTGGTCTCGATTTAATTTGACAAAAAAGATAAATAATAGATTGCTTAACTCATGTTTTACACAAAATAAATTTAGAGATGAGAAGTGGAGCGCAAGGATTATGGGGGTTAAGAAAATTCATGAAGAAGGTGGAGTACTTTAACCTCATCTTTACCTCTTTTTTAACCTATAAATTCTCAGGTTAAGAAAATTCACTCACACAATTATCTTCCTCTCCTAACCCAACTCATATCCTCTCCTAACACAGCCCTAAACCCCCACCAAACTGAGAAAAAATCAACGTCTTGAACATTAAATATTTTTAAATTTTTTGTGGGGCTCTGAAAAGGGAATGAAAAAACACTCATAATATTTAATTAAAACGCAAATAGGGCGCAATATGCCACGGTGCATAAAGACAACTGGAGACCAGCGGTGACCGGACTCCCCCATTGCCCTCTTATGCCTTGCCTCCGTACGACTACTATAAAACCCCGCCGAAACCCTTACAACCCTCGTGTCTCTCTCTCTCTCTCTCTGGTCCCTCTCTTTCTTTCTCTCTCTGGGCATCTCCTTCCTCGTTTCCTCCACCTCTGCTGAAGCTCTCCTCGTCGTTCGCCGCAATGGCCGAGGAAACCCCGGTGCCGGAATCCGAGGCCCCCGCCGCCGTCGCCGCCGCTAACACCCCGGCGGAGGTGCTCGTCACCCTTGCGGAGGAGAAGCCGGCGGCGAAGGAAGCGGCACCGCCTCCTCCTCCTGCCCCCGAAGCCGAGGAGCCCAAGAAGCCCCAGTCCATGGAAGAGAAGCCCGCCGAGGTGGCCGTCCCGCCGGAAGGGGACGAGAAGAAGAAGAAGAAGGGGGCGGGGGTTCCGCTGTCCGTGTACTTCAAGGAGGAGAGCAATGTGGTGGCCGACCTCGAGGATGTCGAGAGGAAGGCCCTTGGCGAGCTCAAGCAGCTCGTCCGGGACGCCCTCGCCAACCTTGAGTTCACCAGGCCGCCGCCGCCAGCTCCCAAGGAGGAGGCGAAACCCGCTGCAGAGAAGCCGCAGGAGCCTTCTCATGAAGATCCCAAGGCCGATGAACCCGCTGCGGAGGCGCCCAAGGTGGAGGAACCCACTGCGGAGGCACCAGCCGTGGCGGAAAAGGAGAATCTTGGGGAGGATACCAAGGAGGTGGAGCCGCCGAAGGCGGAGGACCCCTCTCCGCCCGCCAAGGAGGAGCCTCTCACCGCCGCGACGGAGGAGAAGCCCCTCGTGGTCGACGAGGACGGGGCCAAGACGGTGGAGGCCATCGAGGAGACGGTGATCCCCGTCGCCGCGGCCGCCGCACCCCCGCTACCATCCCAGGGGGTGGATCAGATGGCGCCGCCGCCGCCGCCTCCTCCCCCGGTGGATGAAGTCCTCCTCTGGGGCGTGCCGCTTATGGGGGGCGGCGAGAAGAGCGACACCGTCCTCTCAAGTTCCTGCGCGCCCGCGACTTCAAGGCGAAGGAGGCGATGGCGATGCTGAAGCAGACCGTGCGCTGGCGGGAGGAGTTCGGTATCGAGGGCCTCCTGCAGCAGGAGGAGGAGCTCCGGATGCCGGAGCTGGAAAAGGTGGTGTTCATGCAGGGACACGACAGGGAAGGCCACCCTGTCTGCTACAACGTCTTCGGGGAGTTCCAGAACGAGGAGCTCTACAAGAAGGTGTTCTCCGATGAGGAGAAGCGGGGGAGGTTTCTCCGATGGCGGATCCGACTGCTGGAGAAAGGGATCCGGGAGCAGCTCGACTTCAGCCCCACCGGTGTTTGCTCCATGGTGCAGGTGAACGATCTGAAGAACTCCCCCGGGCTTGGGAAGAGGGAGCTGCGGGTGGCCACCAAGCAGGCCTGGATCTTCTCCAGGACAACTACCCCGAGTTCGTCGCCAAGCAGGTGCCTTCCCCCTTTCCGCTCTCCTTCCTTCTTCTTCCATGATCATCTCTCCCTGCTCTCTGGTTAGCAGTGTTTAACTGGGTTCGGCTATCTTACCAGGTGTGCATCAATGTGCCATGGTGGTACATGGCCTTCCACAGGATGATCAGCCCCTTCCTCACCCAGAGGACCAAGAGCAAGTTCGTCTTCGCCGGACCGTCAAGATCTGCCGAGACCCTCTTCGAGTCAGTGACGATCGATGGAGACCCTCTGATTATTCTGTTTCCTCAGCCCCCGTTACCCTTCCTGTCTTGTTTTGTTTCTATCTGTTGTTGTTGATGGTGTTGGGTGGTGGTTTCAGATACATTGCTCCCGAGCAAGTCCCCATCCACTACGGAGGCCTGAGCAAGAAGAACGACCCGGACTTCGGCACCGCCGACCCCGTCACCGAGTTCACCATCAAACCCTCCACCAAGCACACCATCGTGATCCCTGCTTCTGAGGTGGGTCTCCTCCATTTTACCCGATTGATGGGGCTTCCCAATCAAAAGAATGAACAAAAGGTGCAATCTTTGTGCGCTGCGTTTTGAGCCGGAACACTTGTTGAGCAGGCCTGCGTTCTTGTGTGGGAGCTCCGGGTGCTGGGATGGGACGTGAGCTACGGCGCCGAGTTCGTACCCAGCGCCGAAGACGGCTACACTGTGATCGTGCACAAGGCCAGGCGGTACACCTCCACCGGGGAGGAGCCATTCGTGAAGAGCAGCTTCAAGGCCGGGGAGCCTGGCAAGGTCGTGCTCACCGTCGACAACCCCACCTCCAAGAAGAAGAAGCTCCTCTACAGGTGCAAGACCAAGAAGGTTGCCGGCTCCATGTGAGGGGGTGGGTGGGGTGTGCCTCTTGCTGATGCTGCTGCTCTGACCGACGCAGAGAGAACGCTGAAAACGATTTATTGAAAGCAAACAACGATACTGGGAGAAGAAACTCCATTGCAGGATCAACTAGATTTGGTTGCCAGACTGGTTTCTTTTCCATACTTAGCATTTTGAGGAAAGAAAGAGGGAGGGGATGGGGGAGTTCTCTCTTCCTCTCTCCGCTGCACGATATCACCCAGTAAATCCCTGTATACAACTGCCTTTTTGGAGAGGTTCGTCTGTAAAAAGCTGATTTGGGAGGACAGGACCACTCGCTACTAATTATTACCTGGTTTCTTTCTTGTTTCTGATGTTATCTCGCTGCTTTTATACAAACAATGTGGGTTGGCTTCTTTGTAGTAAATGTGTTAATCCAAGTCCCTCTCTATGGTTTCTTCTGATCACATGCTGTGCAAGCAATCATATCTTTCTTCTGATCACATGCCCAAAAAAAGTGTCTCTACATAATTAAACCCTCTCTCCATACCCCTCTGGGCAAGAAATCTGGTACATGCTTCTAATGTGTAACAAGTATTCCTACGTGAATCTTATAACAATGTTTGGTGTGAAATCCACCGGGGCTTGTTGTAATAATCAATGTATGAAGTATGCAAATCTTTTGACTGAAATGTATAACCTGGATTTCGTAGTGCATGATATGATAAAGAAGACATTTAATGCACTTTTGTTTACATTTCTTTTTTGAAAACACTAATAAAGTTTGGATATGTACAAAATTGTAAGAAAAACTATTGAGGGGTGTAGGCGAGTAGCATGCTTTCTTCATCATCTATCACTCCCAAGAAACGATGTTCTCAAGGGGATCGTTAGAAACTCTCTTGGAGGAGCTACCCTATGGCATGTTTGCCCGCCGGTCCTCCTTGTCCAAGAATGTCGTCCCCGGCAACCACAGTCCTTATAATATTCTCTTCATACATAAATCACAGCTCTCTTCATACATCAAACTCGACAGCCAGGTCGCCACCTCTCTGGCGATTTCTTCTCCGTGTGCCGTGCTCATCTCCTCCAGCATCTCCCCTTCGTCGGGGAGGGGGTCCTTTGTTTCTCAGAGTAGCCCCCTCCCCCGGCATCGTCTTCGGCGTCGTCTGGAGGGTTTCTTCCCCGTCGGGAGTTTTTCTTGTGCTTGGGACTCTCCCAATTTTGTTTCTTCTCCTCGTAGGAGAGTTGTGTTCTCCTCCTCGTAGGAGAGTTCTTCACCTTGATCGGCGGTGCTTCCCAGCATCGGTAACGAGGTGGTCCCTCCGGTCGGCGTTGTTTCGACTGCAGCATAATATCGTGTGCTTTCTGTTTGTTGTTTCTAATGGTGGTTCCCCCTGGTTTTCGCTGAGTTGAAGGATGATGAGCTGTCGTTGTCTCCGACTGGCCAGCCCCCTGAAACCCTGCTTCAAGCCTTGCTGCTCTGTCATGGCGTTCTTCTTCAGTCCAGCGTCGTCGAGCTCCCCCCTTGGCGATGGTGTCCAAGGGTTCATCTCCCCCCTGTCATAGGCCGGCGATCTTCCCCGACAGCCCTAAGCGTTGTCGTCCGGCACCTGCAACATTTCCTTTCCGGCGCCTCTGCTCGTGCCCCTGTGCTCCGTTCGTTTCGGCCGATCGTCGTTTGACGGCCTGCCTCCGTCGTTCGCCGAGTAGTCCTCCCCCCCTTTGGATTGGACATTTACTATGTGTGTATGGATCTTCGGTCTAAAGTTGTTGTTTCGTGTTTGTGGCTCTTGCTGGTGGTGTCTGCCGATTGTCTCCGGACTCAGCGCTACCTCCATTGCAGCAGTTATACCCAATTTCGTATGAATGAAGGAACCTTGTTTACTGTCCCCAAAAAAAAAAAAATCTGTTCATACATAAATCACACCCTTTTATCTATCTTATATAGAGAAAAGAAAAAAGAAAAACACCCTACTAGGAAAGACCGTCATTTTGGTCTATTGATGTCTTACGTGAGAAAAAGAAACTTACATGATAAATATCCATTATGTTATTCCATGTTCTTCGAACTTGAGAGTACCCACCTTCTTAACGAGGGGCTCAGGACACACATGGTGGGGGACATCCAACCCAGTTGTCTGCAATGCAATGGGGGGGGGGGCATTGGGCAGGATCTGGTTAAATGTTCTTGTCTCACAACCCCCTCCGGCCATCTTGTCGTTGATTTGGGTCATGTTAGATGACACGTTTTACTTGGAAAATTGCCTTTGGGCCTCTTATAAGGGTTGATGCACCAAGAAGGTTTTTGGCTCTATTCGGCAGCCTTCACGTGCAAATATAAGGTCAACCCCAAAACTTATGCATTCAGAGGATAAAGAAAACATTATATAATGATAAATCTATTTTTGAAGTAACCTATATAAGACTTATCCAACACGCCTCTGCAAATATAAGGCCATCTCTAAAACTTAGATATTGAGGAGATAATGACAACATTATATAAGGACGTATTTATTTTTGAATTAACTGATATAAGACTTATCCAACATGTCCCCACATGTGTTGAGCCCCAAATAAGACAAAAATCATATAGATCTTAGGGAGAATTAATTTCAGGTCCCTAGCAGGGATCTGACATCAATTTCAAGTCTCTGTCAGCTTTTTCCAAGCCATGCGATTCTTACTTTATGCAGGACTTATTTTTAAGTCCCTACTTTTTGTCCCCGTTATCTTCCTCCGTTATCTCAAAGTGTGTAACTGTTATCCCAAAAGCGTGTAAGAGTTACATATAAATCATGTAATTGTGTAACTATCCAGTTACACATGTACTGTGTTACCCAGTTACACATGTAATATGTAATTACATACTTACATAGTTACACATGAATTATGTAACTACATAGAAATTTTATAAGTTTGTAACTCTATAATTAGGGCTTACCTATTACATAGTTTTAGAAAAATTTACATAATTATTTTATAACTGTTATCCCAAAAGTGTGTAAGTACGTACTTACATAGTTACATATAAATCCTGTAATTGTGTAACTTACCCAGTTACACGTGTAACTGTGTTACCCAGTTATATATGTAAGTATGTAATTACACATGAACTATGTAACTACAAAGAAATTGTATAAGTTTGTAACTCTATAATTATCTTACCAAATTACATAGTTATATAGTTTTAGAAGGATTTACCTAATTATTTTATAACTGTTATCCCAAAAGTGTGTAAGTACGTACTTACATAGTTACATATAAATCTTGTAATTGTGTAACTTACTCAGTTACACATGTAACTGTGTTATCCGTTACACATGTAAGTATGTAATTACATACTTACACAGTTACACATGAAACTATGTAACTACATAGAAATTTTATAAGTTTGTAACTCTATAATTAGATCTTACCTAATTATATAGTTACTAGTTTTTAAAGATTTACCTAATTATTTTAATTCGTATATATCAAAAGTGTGTAACTACGTAAGTACGTACTTACACAGTTACATGTGTAACTGGGTAAGTATGTAAATTCTGTAACTATGTAACTTACCCAGTACACATGTAAGTATGTAATTATGTAATTATGTAAATTTGTAACTATGTAACTTACCCAGTTATACATGTAAGTATGTGTAACTCCCCGGAAAATTTTAATTGTAAAAAATTATGAATAATGTGGTCATTATATATTATAATTGACATTAAATTGAAATAATTAGATTTTGGGCTTAATTAGTGGTAATATACGTTACCTTAGTGTCGTACATAGAGATATGCGCTCCGACAGGGCGACACCGAAAAACTGTAACGAAATAAAAATCTGAGGACACCATAATTTTTTAAAAAATGTGAAGATATCAGAAATGTAAATATCATGCGTCGGCGTAATCTCGAAATCCGTACATCAACAAATCTGGGTAACACAGTTACATATGCAACTGGGTAAGTTACACAATTACAGAATTATATGTAACTCTTACACACTTTTGGGATAACGATTACACACTTTGAGATAACGGAGAGGATAACGGGGACAAAAAGCAGGGACTTAAAAATAAGTCCTGCATAAAGCAAGGACCGCATGCTTGGGAAAAGCTGACAGGGACCTGAAATTGATGTCAGATCCCTGCCAAGGACCTGAAATTAATTCTCCCTAGATTTTAATAAGATGATGTGAAATTCGTATTCAGAATAATAAAACTTGCTTTAATATCACGTACAAACATAAGGTCACCTGTAAAAATCTAGATATTGAGGAGATAAAAATAATATTATATAAGGGCAGACTTTTTTTGAATTAATCGATATAAGACTTATCCAACATTTGGACCCAAGATAAGGGAGACCAACCTTCTTTTTCTTTTAGCATTACTCTAAAGTGTGGTTTGTTTTGCCTTAAAATGGTATGATTATATCATTTAAAATTTTTGTAGTTCCAACTTCTAAAGAACCATTCCTATATCTCATTCCAAGTATATATATACGATCACATGACTGGACAATCTGATAAAAGTAAGGGTGTACAACGGTTCGGTTCGATTCAGTTTCCCCATTTTTTGGATCTCACTCAGTGAACCGAATCGAACCGAACACACATTTTTCTAGATAAAATTGACATTTTTTTGACGTTTTTTTGGTGTTTTACGGAAATTCTGGAAAAGGGGGCAAAAAAGACTTCTTCCGGTGGTCAAGAGGTTCGAACTCGTGACCACGGCGAGGACGGAAGGTGCGGGAAGCGTCCTGCCACTGCGCTACTGTCAACTTTTGAATATTTGTTAATATATATATATATATATATATATATATATATATATATTATTCGGGTCATTTTGGTTTCCCACCCAGAAACCGAACTGAATAAGGAGGTCCTTCAAACCGAACCGAACCGAACCTGCCGATTCGGTTCGGTTTGGACCATATTCTGTACAGCCCTAGATAAAGCCACAAATAAGTCCTAAGTGGGAGCCCTCTTCTTCCCTGTTAACCTCCAAATGGCAAGGCATTTAGCGACATCGCTAGGATACGGATCAGATGCTCATCCAAACGAGCAGAATCAGAGTGAAGGGCAGTTCAAATTTGTTTATAAAAAGAGAAACACTTTGTATTAAATCTAATTATTTGACCTTAGGTACAAGTGAATAACCTTCACTGTCATTTTAGTAATAGAACCTGATGCCGGTCGTTGTCAACCGACGAGTCAGAAGTTCAATAATCAGCCGAGCCGACGAACCGACAGTTAGGTTGTCGGACGTCGTCGTCGTGGGCCAACCAATCACTGCCGAGAACCATTTTAGCCTAGTACTACATCCGGGCGCGCCTGGCTGGCGCCAGGTCACACTTGCCCAAGGTACAGACGAGCCCGTAAATCACGATCCCCAGCTGGCCCGTATCCGCTTTAGGCAGGCGGCTGTCGAGGGGCGAGACTCCCCGTGCCCAGCTGGCGAGGGTTCCCTAAATAGGGCCCTTGCCTTGCGGCGGCTCGTCCACCCCCATCCCTTTCCATCCTAAGGACCAAGCCCTTATAAAAAGGCACGGGTGCCCACGGAAGAAAGGTACGCTATTCATAGCAAAGAAATCTCTCTCTCTCTCTCTCTCTCTCTCTCTCTCTCTCTCTCTCTCTCTCTCTCTCTCTCTCTCTCTCTCTCTCTCTCTCTCTCTTCTCTCTCTTTTATTACTCTCACTAACTTGATCGTCGGAGTGTCCGACCGCCGAGGAGTCTCGGTGGTTCTTTGCAGGTCGGATTCTCTTCTCTGATGACAGCGCGGCGCGGCCAATCCCTCGGGGCCCACCCAGCTCGACTCCGGCCGACGATCCTTGCTGATTTTTCCAGCAACATTTGGCGTCGTCTGTGGGAACCGATACGAAAGGCTTATCCCAATGGCACCCAAGGGAATGGCTGCAGCTCGCCCGTTGGAGGAGGAAGTCACCCTCGTTAATGTCGTGGAAGAAGTAGCAGGGGGAGCATCTGGCGCAGGGGAACAAGATTCGACAACCCTGTCGCGGCTCGATCGTGTCGAACAGACATTGGCAAACCTTCAACAGATACTAATGAGGATGGAGCAAAACCAGCAAGCACATCCTGTACAAGGGGAGGGCTCGGTTCGTCAGGTAGAGAAGATCCAAGGTGATCAGGATGATGCAGGGGCACCCAACCGACAGCGTGCGCCTCCTGCGATGTCGGCAAGTCATGTCGGCGCACCGCCGGCGATGGTCGGGACTCCCGCGCCAGCTATAAACCAAGCCGACAATGTCCTTCCCGTCACGCCGGTGGCAGCCGTAGGGAATGCGGCCAAGGCCGACCTTGCCGACCGCTTCACGGCGGAATCCGCTCCGATCAACATCAGCGAGTCTCCATTCGACCCACGATGGAAGGACGACCTGCGAGAGATGAACAGGAAGATAGAAGCTCTGCAGCTCGGCACTCACGCCCCGTCCGTGGCGACGCCCTCACCTCCTCACCGTTCACAGAAGAAATCACGTCGGCCTCGGTTCCACCGAAGTTTCAGCTGCCGAAATTCCGACACTATAATGGGACCACCAACCCAGTCCACCACCTCGACCATTTCCAAGGACAGGTGGAAATGATGAACGTAACTGACGCTCTGAAATGTAGGGCTTTCATGTCCACTCTAGATGACGCAGCTCTATAGTGGTTCAAGGCGCTCCCCGCTCGATCGGTCTCGGGCTTCTCCGACCTGGCCCAGAGGTTCCTCGACCACTTCTTCAACACGGTGCAACATTCGTTGTGCACCGACGACCTATGGCTGGTGTCCCAGAAAGAGAACGAGATGTTTCGAGACTACACGAAGCGCTTCCAGATCGAGGTGATGAAAGTGGTGGACCTGGACTTAAGGACTGCGGTCAACATTCTCACGAGGGTGTGCACTGACGTGTCGTTTGTGGCGTCAATTGCAAAAAAACCACGGTAAGCCTCTCCGACCTCCTCTCTCGGATGCAGAAATACGTCAGGCTGGAATCAACCCTTGGAGCCGGGGCGACTGAAGCGGCCGCTGGAGAGGGGGAGCGCGAGCTCGGAGGCGGGCGAGAAAAGGCCGAGAAGGGAGGACAGGCACAGAGACTCGGAGAACCGACGGGTGTCTGATCGACGACCCGACGAATATCGTCGCGTCAGGGATCTCCCCCAGTTCGGAAGGCCACCGTCAGAGATCCTCCCCATCATTAAGAAGCTACTGGAGTTCAGGCGACCGGAACCCATCACGAGGCCTCCATCAGGGCAGGGGCCGAGCTATACTGTGAGTACCATAAAGGTTTTGGTCACCTAACAGACCAGTGCAGGAGCCTGAAGATGGAAATATCAGAGATGTTACGCCGAGGGATAATCGGAAAAGGCGTCGTCGACGGAAAACCAAAAGATCGCGAGCAGGAAGGGGATCGCGAGCGCGAGGGGGAAGGCGCCGTCCTAGTCCTTGCCGGCGGATCGGCGGGTGGCGGCGACAGCGACAGGAAGAGGAAAGCGTACGCGTCAGCCGTCGTCCTCGAATCAGCCAACCAAACTTGGAGCCGATCACCTTCTCCGCCGACGACGCAGTGGGGCTAAGCTTCCCTCACGACGACACGCTGGTCATCCATGCGACGTCGATGGATACACCGTGCATCGCATCCTCGTCGACAACGGAGCGGCGCCTGACGTCCTTTTCTATGACTGCTTCCTGAAGATGACGAACCTAAGCACGGAGCTCAAGCCAGTCGCCACACTCTGTTCGGGTTCAGCGGAACGCCAGTCACCGCCGAGGGGTCCATCAGGCTCAAAGTAACGCTGGGTACCCGTCCTCGGCATGTAACGGTGAGGTCGACTTCCTAATTGTGAAGGTCAAGTCGGCCTACAACGCGATTTTGGATGCGGATTGCTCGGGAAGCTCGGGGGGGTGCCGTCATATACCACCAGAACTGAAGTTTCCAACTCCTAGCGGGGTGGGTGAAGTTGTCGGGAGTCAGGCCGAGGCGCGCCTGTGTTATGTCAACTCCATCAAGGCAAAAGAACCAGCTATTTCTGAGTGTTAGTTATGGGTGTCCTCAAGCCAATCATAACTTGTACAATCTTGTTCTTTGATAATAATAATAAGGCTTTTATATTCATTATGTATAATTCGTTTATCGTTTCATTATGAAGTCCATGAATATGCGCAATGGATATTAATTATGATGAGATCATAACAATGAGATTAATATCCTTAAACGTATATTCTTAATTGTTCCTAGTCGGAGGATATTCGAGAAGGACATCGGATATCCGGTTAGACTAGTACAGGTTGCACCTGCTCATATGATGAGGGTGACTGGTCTCATAGTCACTTGTGTGGAGACACTAAGGTGAATCTGTAGGTGCTCATTGGAGAATGAGTTCACTGAACTGATCCGTTATGAACGCTGGATGGTAATATTACCTTACTGTCAACCAACTAGATTCATTGTCACAGTGGCGTGATTGGTCCTTAGACCTGAGACACCAAGGACACCTTGTTGGTGGACTTCTGGGTTTTGACCTTGACTTATAGATCTCTAGCCATGAGGTCTTAATCAGTTAAGTGATCGGATCTAGCGGAATACCTCGAAGGTGATTGTGTGGTCAATATGGGATCGCTCGCTCTCGGTAATAGGAGAGTGAATGCTCTACGGAAGGATGCCTGATAGTCCCTGGCCAGGGCAAGACTACTTATCAGAAAAGGAGTTTTCTGATAGTTATGCGGCATCTAAACTGAGTGAGTGTGTGCCATTAGGGTTTGAGAGTTGACCATACCCTAAGTGCACTCGGGAGCATTGTACGAGCGAAGGATTATAGTCACGTGGTAACTGATGATACAAAAGGTTCCTTGAATGGGTTGCTGAACCCCAATGCTTTCCAGGATCAAGTGGTGTTGCTTGGCACCCAACTTGATTGGAAGCCCGGTCAATATCGTGAGACGATAATTGATTGTGTAATTAATTAATATGAGATGTTAATTAATTACCATAAGTCAATAAAGAGTTATTGAGCTTAATGGGCTGAAAACTGGACTAGCAGTTGGGCCTAGATGGTCACACGCATAAGAGTTCCGAACAGACTGGGCAAGGTGTTCTTTATAGACAATGACTGGGTTTTTATGAAAAACCGCGGTGTCTATAAATATACGCTGAGAGTTAAACCCTGGGCCAAGCTCCAGGCTTAACCCTGGCCCCCCCCTCCTCTCTCTTCCCAAGGCGCCCCCCACCTCTCTCTCCTCTCTCCAGCACATGGTGGAGCTGAGATCCAGGAGACGCGTGGAGAACGAGGAGATCCGTTTGCGTCCGGAGCTCGCGTGGATACGTCTAGAGCCGGACACTTGAACGGCTTGAAGCACCGGCGCCTCCTGCGCCACCTCCTCCCGGATACGGGAGTTACGCAACCCCGCAAAAGTAAAGATGAGATCTGCCTGTGCGAGGTTTACCGTTTTGTGTTCGATCCGACCGCCGGCAACAATATCTATCTGTGGAAATCGTGTTTCCGCTGCGCCCCGATCGTTTCCTTACAGTGGTATCAGAGACAGGTTGCTGGTACGTTCGGAATCGGCATCTTGTGTATGATATTTCATGTGTTTTTGTCGATTCGCGTTGTGCATGAGTCGCCATGTTTGTCGTGTTCGTGGGTCGCACATGGGATGTGCACTTGCCGCTTGGTACGTGGAAGGTGTTCCTGGTACCAAGGCCTTCGCGAAGAACCCCTCGTGCCGTCGTTTGGCCATCTATGGAGGTCGTACGGCCGCCTGCAAAGTGCCGCCGTCGCACAGGTTGCAGCTTCTTGGACAGTCCAAGATATGGCGATTTTGCAGATTTCTGGGATTTTTCGGGGTTTTCTGGGCAAATGGGGCGGTGGGTGGCGGTGCCCGGCATCGCCGGCGCCGTCCACAGCCGCGGAGGCGGCGCGGGGGCCGGCGGGGCCGCCCTCCGCCGGAGGGCGGCGGCGGCTAGGGTTTCACCCCAGCCGGGCGTCCCTCCAATCGGGCGGAGGGGCCGACCCCGCGCGGGCCGCGCGGGGCCGCCGCGGATCCCGCGCGGGTCCGCCCGCGGGTAAGTTGCGGGCGGACCCCGCGGGTCCCAAATCAGACCGCGATCAGATCCGACCCGCGCCGGATCCGACCGGCCCTATTCCCATTTTTTTAAGTTTTTAATGGTTTTTAAATTGTTTAAATTCAGAAAAATGTTTTAAAATCCTAGAAAAAATATGAAAAATGATTTTTGAGTTTTAAAATTGTTTTAACTCTCTATAAATTATTTCATATAAATGACCCATTACTTAATTAGTTTAAAGGAAATCTGAAACCGTTTTAGTTATTTCCTCTAATCTAATTAAAGACATGTTAATTGATTTAGAAATGTGATTTTTAAATTAATTAATGTACATCTTGGCGACTTCATGCAGTAATGGTGAATGACGTTTATCTAATGTTGATTAGATATTATCCATGTTAGCTAAATTGTTTAGTTAAATGGTTTTCAAATATAATTATTATTTTTGAAATAAAAGTTATTTCAGAAGTAATTATGTGATGATTGCTTATTGATGCATGTGATGTGTGTGGATGGATGGTCATGGACTTAGATATCATGTGATGATTGTTATGGTTAATGGCAAATGATGTAATTTATGAGGACTGCGTGCCTCCCTCTCTCCCTCTATTAAATTTGGGTTGTACATTCTATCTCCCTCCTGTTATGTACTCCCTTGACTTGTTCAAGGTTTCTTATTATTATCTGATGTACATTTATGGGTCTGCGAGCCAATTTAAATATTACTTGTAATTTAAGAAGCGGATTGGCGGAGATGGAGGGAGAGTACCATGCAGGACCTGCTGGAGATAAAGTTACATCAAGCTAAAGCATCAGATGCGGGGCTGCCATTTGTTCACCATATTTGTGGATTACCAACTGGCTCTAGTAATGCCACTCTAGGTTAAAGTCCATGATCATCCATCGTTTTTCTTCATGTATATGATATGTGTGGAATGTGCTATGGTATATATATAATTAAATATATGATATTCCAAATTTTATATATCAATAGCACACAGATATAGAGACCAAGATAAAATATATCAAAAATCCCTCCTTATTTAAATTTTAAGTCGTAACGTAATCATTGAGAATGAATTACGTGGCTCTCCATCATTATAGTTTTAGGATTGCCATTAGATCGGGCAAGTTTGTTGTGCTATCCACAAGGCTTGCCAAATCTGATGACAGACTAAAACTATGGCATAGTGATGTCTTAAACGGGATAGAGGACCGGTGTAGCTTTGTTGTGCTATCCACAAGGGCTACATCCAAATCTATGCTCGTTACGTAATGATGGTACTGCTTAGACTGGATTTAATGACTTGTTGTGCTATCCACAAGGTCATTAAAATTCAGGGGCCAAAATAAGATCGGATATTGCAAGAGTTGCAAGTGTCAAGGGTTGACCGCTTTCAGATCATAGTATGGTTTGTTGTGCTATCCACAAGATCATGCTATGAGTCTGTGAGATTCTGATCCCCACTAGGAGACCGTCGGTGTCTCCCATTCTGTATATTGAGGGTTATACAGTCTGCCGAAAATAGTGGGAGCTAATCTTGATTAAAGTCCTAATCTAGATTTAATTATTATTATGAATATCTGCTAATTGTGTTTACATTTCCTTTATAGGCAAAAATGTCGTCAGGTAACCCACTCCGTGGCATACTGGATGCCAACAGATTGACAGGCCCGAACTACTCGGATTGGCTCAGAAACCTGAAGATTGTCCTCAGGTCTGAGCGCATTGCCTATGTCCTGGAGGGTGAGATCCCAGCTGAACCACCCCTGATGCACCTGAAGGGGAAACGCTTGAGTTTGCGAAGTGGAAGGAGGATTCCACTCTGGCCCAATGCTACATGCTTGCCTCAATGAGCAATGAGTTGCAAAGGCAGCATGAGAACATGGATGCTAGATCTCATGCATCACTTGCAAGAGCTCTTTGAAGAGCAGAGCAGGGTGGAGAGATATGAGATATCCAAGGCCCTGTTCAGAGCTCGCATGGCAGAGGGGTCTTCAGTACAGACTCATGTGTTGAAGATGATAGAGTGGATTGAGGGACTCGAGGGGCTTGGTTTTCCTCTTGACAAGGAACTAAGCACGGACCTCATTCTCCAGTCACTTCCAGATTCATATTCCCAGTTCATTGTGAACTTCACAATGAACAAGATTGAGGTGAGTTTAGCTGAGATGCTCAACATGCTGAAGACTGCTGAGGGCAACCTTAAGAAGGAAAAGCCCACTGTTCTCATGGTTGGAAAGTCCAACAAGAAGAGGAGAGCAGGGCAAGCCTTTAAGAAAGGCAATGCAAAGAAGCAGTCTAAGCAGAAACAAAAGAAGGACATAAGCAAAGGAGAAGAAAAGGGCGAGTGCTTCCACTGCAAGAAAAAGGGGCATGGAAAAGAATTGCAAGGACTATCTTGCAATGAAGGCTCAGGAGAAGCAGAAGCTTGGCGAAGCTTCAGATATCTATATGATAGATCTTCACTTGTCTATTAGAGATTCTACATCTTGGGTTTTAGACACTGGATGTGCTTCTCATATCTGCAATGATATGCAGGTGCTGACAAGTAGAAGGAAGCTAAGCAAGGGCGAGGTGAACTTGAGGCTTGGAAACGGCACAAGTGTTGGTGCACACACTGTGGGGACAGTGAAGCTCAAGTTACTTCTGGAGATTGCTTTTATTAGATGATTGCTACTATGTGCCTAGTATCATTAAGAACATTATTTCTGTCTTGTTTAGACAGAATTGGATACATGTTTACCATTGAGAACAATAGTTGTTCAGTTTATTTGAGAAATAAACTAGTTGCTTTAGCAAGTTTGGTGAATGGTTTGTATCTGCTTGATGTCTCTTATGAAAATCTCCATGTTGATGTTTCCTAAGAGAAGTAAGAATAGTGTGAACACTGCCTACTTATGGCATTGTAGGCTGGTCACTTGGCGTAAATGAGAAGGCTTCAAAAGTTGCATAAGAATGGATACTTAGATCCATTTGATTATGAATCATATGCAACTTGTGAATCCTGTTTAATGGGTAAGTTGACCTATCTCCATTTAGTGGACATGGAGATAGGGCCAAGGACATATTGGAACTAATACATTCAGATGTATGTGGTCCAATGTCTACCCAAGCCAAGGGTGGCTACTCATACTCATTACATTCACGATGACTACTCAAGGTTCGGATTTGTTTACTTAATGAAGTACAAATCTGAAGCTTTGGGAAATTCCAAGAATTTAAGAATGAAGTTGAGAAACAAACTGGAAAAAGTATTAAAATCCTACGGTCAGACCGAGGAGGTGAATACTTGAGTACAGAGTTCACACAATTCTTAAGGATAATGGTATCCTTTCAATGGACTCCTCCCTATACACCACAGATGAATGGTGTATCAGAAAGGAGGAATCGCACCTTGTTGGACATGGTACGATCCATGATGAGCCGTTCGCAGTTACCAGTTTCCCATGGGGATATGCGCTAGAGTCAGCGGCATATCTGTGAACAGGGTTCCCGGTAAATTGGTGTCTTCCACTCCATATGAGATATGAAGGGTAGAAAGTCTGATTTTAAACATGTTAAAATCTGGGGCTGTCCTGCCCACGTGAGAAGACATGACCCAGATAAACTGGAATCCAGAACGATAAGTGCAGGTTGTTGGATACCCAAAAGAAATGTTGGGATACTGTTACCATCTGGTGAACAAAGAGTGTTGTCGCCAGGAGAGCTGTCTTTTGGAAGAGGAGTACCTTTACCAAGGGACAATGGGAGTAAAGTAGATCTAGAAGAGGTTCTAGACACAAATTGTGCAAAGTCCACAGGTGAAACCGGTTCCGGAACCTGTTCAGGAAAATACCACACATTCAGCGTAGGTCGGTAGAGTACCTAGACAGCCTGAAAGATATTGTAAGGTCTCGGGTCTTATGGATCCTTATTGGGTCTGTAGAGTCCTGGTAGTTGACGGCCAGGGCTTGCCGTTGAGTCAGAGTCAGCGTCCAGCGATGTGGACGTCTGAGCTTGAACTCAACGACGGGGATCTGGACGTCAGGTGTAGGCGGTTCAGTAGGCGGCCAGCGATGTTGACGTTGACTGGTCGGGCCTGTTGAAGTAGGGCAGCCCGAGAGCAGAAATACCTTTCTCATTTCCTCTCCTTCCTTCCACCTTAGCCTTTTTGATTCCTGCAGCTTCTGTTGGGTGATTTGAGCTCGTGGAAGCCCTGGATCGTGTGGCGTTGCTAGATCGGGCGGGAAACGCGAGGTTTTGGCGTGATTCGCGCGGAGTCTTCGGGGGAATCCGGCGCGATTGGTGGCTGTTTGGGGATTGATTAAGCGTTCTGAGGTAGGGACTTAACCCCTATAACCTCCCCAGCAAACCAGCATGCCAATTAAGTGATTGGAATGCAATTATGGTTTAGGGTTTGGGTTGTATCATGCCGGGATTGGGTAAATTAGACAATCTAGGTGTTAGATGTTAGTTTAGATGTTCTGGTAGTGTAGATTGATGAGAGGAAGTGTTCCCTCCATCAGTCAGAGTTTGGTTAGTTTTCTACCATTGGGACTGATTCGGTTCAGTTCTGGTTATGGGGACTGAAGATATCAACGTCCACATCTGTTGACGTTGAGATCTTCAGGGGTGATTAAACGACAAGGTCGATTGCCGTTTAGTTATTGTTGGCGGCATAGGGGTTGCCGTTTATCTCTATTGGCGGCAATCGATGTGGCGTTTATATCCTGTCTCCCAGCAGACTTGAGTTGTGTGATTAGAGGCGATTGACATGTGATGTCCGCCCTAATAGCACAGTGGGCCAGGCTTAGAGTGTGACTCCGCCTGTGCATAAGAGTGGTGTTGTGGCACGAGGTGTTTACTACTGTACGGGGTTCAGACGTTGAGTGTGTTCCGTCTGTTGTACGCGCGTTGCGTTACCGTGTACCCGTTTCTGTTGTGTTACCTAGGCGTGGGTGCGACTCCGTCTAGACGACTAGTGTGTGGTTGTCCTCCGCTAGTGAGCCGGGACATCGAGTGCGACTCTGTCCTGTGCGTACTCCTTGTGGTGGTTTTGAGCCGGTCTCCGTGGAGCCCCTTCTCTACCGCTAGGGTCAAGCGTAGGGGAAAAACCGGTCGTGGACCAGACGCGAGAGAGAGCGTCTGTAGTGTGCACACGTGGCTGGGGTGAGAGCCTCTGTGGTGACGGGACGCCGAGCCACAGACCCTAGCTGAGTCCTACTTGCTGTGTGTGTGAGTGTGTGTTACTGAGCGCGTGGTTTACAGTTTTGTGTGTGGTGCGACGTGTACTTACTTTCAGTTTTTACTTTCCGCACTTTAGAGTGCCGGTGGGGTTACTTTTCCCTACTGGGTCTCTTTTCTTGAGACTCACTCCCTTCCCTTTCAGGTGGGTCTTCGTCGACTCCCGTTCCAGGCGGAGTCTAGCCACTCCGGTGTTGGTGCTCCCTAGCTGCAGTGAGTTGTACCTTTTTGTTGTACTTCTGTACTCTGTACTTGTCTCAGACTCTGAGGTTGTATATGATATGTTATATAGTGGAATTTTACTGCTTTGCATGGTGTGTATCTTCTTACATATAGTCTCCTCGGACTTTCACTTCCTACCCTTCCGAGCTTGTCTCGTGGGTTAGCGGGTCAGAATTCGGGTTACGGTTGTTACTGGTAATGCGGATTCTGGGTCGTTACAGTTTGGTATCAGAGCCTGGTCTGATGAGATATATATAAGAAATACCATCATGTTAACTCAGAGTATAAAGAGTACAGTGCACTGTAGTTAGCTATGTAGCCCGGAGTTAGTTAGTGTATTTATGTGTGTATTTTTGTTCTGTGTATAGTTCTATGGCGCCTAGGCGACGTCCTAGAGAGGGAGTAGCCGAGCAGGCGACTCGTCAGGAGGTTGGAGATGCTCCGCCACCTCAGCAGACGCAGCCTTTGCCACAGGACGCACATAGTGGTATTGTTCCGCCGCCGCCACCTCCACTCAGGTAGCTCAGGGATTAGACATGACTATTTCTTGAGGGGATGGCTCAGTTTGTTGCTCAGCACCGTGACGCGCCGGTACCCCAGGGTGGTACTGGGAGGGTGTTGAGGGAGTTCTTGCAGTTTCAGCCTCCTCAGTTTTTGGGCCAGCCTGATCCAGATGCAGCGCGGGCATGGTTAGATGCAGTGGAGCGGACTTTTCGTTCCATGGAGTGTGTTCCAGAGGAGCGAGTGCTGTTAGCCAGTTACCAGTTGCAGGCGCAGGCGTTGACTTGGTGGTCCGCTGAGTGGGAGACTACTTTTCAGTCTCGCCCACTAGGCAGATTCCGTGGCAGGAGTTTGTGTTTCTTTTGAGAGAGCCTTCTGTCCTACTTACGTCGGACGGAGAGGTTGTACCAGTTTCTGGACTTGCAGCAGAGGGACTTACTGTGGTGCAGTACAGGGCCAGATTTGTGGAGTTAGGGCGTTATGCTCCGCAGATTATGGGAGATGAGGGTCTGAGGACTCAGCAGTTTGTGAGGGCTTGAGGCCAGAGCTCAGGCAGGCGCTGATAGTTGCTCGTGTCACAGACTTGGATGCGGCCTATCAGACAGCGGCAGCGTTGGAGGCAGACACCTTGCGGACTCGTGCTCGGAGTGCAGAGGTTCAGACGCAGGTAGTTCCTTCTCAGCCTCGCCAGCAGCAGGGTAGTGTGCAGACGACCCCGAGGACTACGACTTCTACGCGTCCACTTCTACTGGGACGCGGCGAAGTCAGGATCTCGGAGGAAGTTTCGGCGTGATAGGAGGCAGGCAGAGCAGAGGCAGCAGTCGGTTGGGAGTGTCAGCAGCCGCCGACAGGTCAGCCTTCGCAGCAGGTACAACGTACTTTTGCTGGGCAGTGTTACCGGTGTGACCAGATGGGTCATATGGCGCGAGATTGTCCTTTGTTACCTCGTGTGCCGCAGCAGCAGACCCAGTCACAGCCCCGAGTGCAGCAGCAGCAGGCACCTGTGCAGCAGCGTCAGCAGACGGAGGTTCTGGTGGGTCGAGAGGTAGAGGTCGTGTTACCCACTTGACTCGTGCAGACGCGGAGGCAGCTCACCTGGTGGAAGGTACTGTTTCAGTTTTTGGTTATGCAGCTAGAGTTCTTGTTTGATTCCGGTGCCTCTCACTCTTTTGTGTCTGAGGACTTTTTAGACTCCCTTGGAGAGTTGAGTTCGGGAGAGTCTGTTGAGTTGGCAGTAGAGTTGCCGACGGGGGACTTTGTCCTTACGTCCTACTGTCTCGAGGAGGTACCTGTGCAGTTGCAGGATCAGTGTTGTCAGCCCGTCTTTTTGCCTTGCAGTTGCATGACTATGATGTGATTTTGGGTATGGACTGGTTAGAGCGGTATGGTGCAGTGATGGATTGCCAGAAGAAGAGGGTGCACTTGCGGATACCTGGAGCAGCGGCGTTCTACTTCCAGGGTATCGTACCTCTTACTTCTCGCTTTTTAGTTTCTGCTTTGAGGGCAGGGAGGTTGCTTGCTTCTGGTTGTCAGGGTTTCCTAGTTTCTGCAGTGACTCTTGACCAGATTGCCTCGGGAGTGGGAGACATTCCTGTAGTGTGTGAGTTTCCGGATGTTTTCCGGAAGAGTTGCCTGGTCTTCCACCAGAGAGAGAGATTGAGTTTACTGTAGAGTTGGTTCCTGGCACTTACCTTTTGCGCAGGCACCGTACCGTATGGCACCAGCAGAGTTGAGGGAGTTGAAGAGGCAGCTTGAGGAGTTGTTGGAGAAGGGCTATATTCGTCCTAGCTTTTCTCCGTGGGGGTCACCTGTTTTGTTTGTCCGGAAGAAGGATGGTAGCCTGAGGTTGTGTATCGATTATAGGAAGCTAAATCAAGTGACCATCAAGAATAGGTATCCTTTGCCTAGGATTGATGATCTCTTTGATCAGCTTCAGTCTGCTCGTGTCTTCTCGAAGATTGACTTGAGGTCGGGCTACTATCAGTTGCGGATTAGAGATTCGGACATTGAGAGGACTGCTTTTCGGACCAGATATGGACACTTTGAGTTTTTGGTGATGCCGTTTGGGCTCACCAATGCTCCAGCAGCCTTCATGGATCTGATGCACCGGGTGTTCCACCAGTTCTTGGACCGGTTTGTCGTAGTGTTTGTTGACGACATTCTGGTGTACTCCGCTTCGGAGGAGGAGCACGCCGAGCACCTGAGGATCGTGTTGCAGACCTTGCGAGAGCACCAGTTGTATGCCAAACTTAGTAAGTGTGAGTTTTGGCTACAACAGGTTCACTTTTTGGGGCACGTGATCTCAGGTGAGGGAGTTTCTGTGGATCCAGCGAAGGTTGAGGCAGTTTTGCAGTGGGAGAGTCCCAGATCTGTGTCTGAGATTCGTAGCTTTCTGGGTTTGGCAGGTTACTACCGCAGGTTTGTTCGAGATTTTTCTCAGGTTGCTGCACCCTTGACTCGGTTGACGAGAAAGGGAGTTCCGTTTGAGTGGTCGGAGCAGTGTGAGCAGAGCTTCATAGAGTTGAAGCGACTGCTTACGTCGGCGCCAGTTCTTGCCTTACCTTCAGGTGAGGAGGGTTTTGAGGTTTGCACAGATGCTTCAGGTGTTGGTTTGGGTGCGGTTCTGATGCAGCAAGGCCGAGTGGTGGCTTATGCGTCTCGCCAGCTTAAGCCCCACGAGGAGAGTTACCCGACCCACGACCTAGAGCTTGCAGCTGTGTGTTTGCTTTGCGGATTTGGCGTCTTTACCTGTACGGAGTGAGTTTTGTAGTCCGTACCGACCACCAGAGTTTGAGATATGTGTTTTCTCAGAGGGATCTGAATATGAGGCAGCGTCGATGGATGGAATATCTGAAGGACTATGATTTCAGCATTGAGTATAAGCCTGGAAAGGCGAATGTAGTTGCAGATGCCTTGAGTAGGAAAGCACAGATGAGTCATCTGATGCTTAGAGAGTGGCAGTTGTGGCAGTCTGCGACAGAGGGATCTTTCAGAGTTTCTTCAGTCGTCGTCAGTGTGTGTTGGGCAGTTTGTTAGCAGCTCCCGCAGTTGTGAGACAGGTTGCTGAGGCTCAGCAGGCAGATCCCGAGTTGCACAGTGTGTTGCTTCTTCCAGAGGTTGAGCTTTGTGAGGACGGGACTGTTAGGTTCCGAGATAGACTCTATGTTCCTGTTGAGGAGTCTATCAGGAGAGTCGTGTTGCAGGAGGCACATGGTTCCAGGTACTCTATTCATCCAGGGGCGACCAAGATGTACCACAGGTTGAGACGTCAGTTTTGGTGGCCTGGGATGAAGAGAGACATAGCGGCTTTTGTTGCTAGGTGTTTGGTCTGTCAGCAGGTGAAGGCCGAACATCAGCGTCCAGGAGGACTTGTGCAGCCGTTAGAGATTCCGATGTGGAAGTGGGACCATGTGACGACTGACTTTGTTTGTGGTTTGCCGAGGACAGCTGGAGGTTTTGATAGCATTGGGTTCTTGTGGACAGATTGACGAAGACTGCCAGATTCTTGCCTGTCAGGACTAGTTGGGGTGTGAGTAGGTTGGCCGCGTTGTACGTAGAGCGGATTGTTCCTTTGCATGGAGTGCCGATCTCTATTGTGTCAGACAGGGATCCTCGCTTCACTTCTGGGTTCTGGCGCAGTTTCCAGAGAGCTTTGGGGACAGAGTTGGCTTTTAGTTCCGCCTACCACCCTCAGTCAGACGGTCAGTCAGAGCGGACTATCCAGACTTTGGAGGACATGCTTAGAGCTTGTTGCCTGGAGTGGCAGGGGTCGTGGACAGCTCACTTGCCGTTGGTCGAGTTCGCATATAATAATAGTTATCACTCCAGTATCGGTTTGGCACCATATGAGGCTTTGTACGGACGACCGTGTCGCACTCCTCTTGACTGGTTCGAGGTTGGCGAACGAGTTGTCACGGGGCCGGAGTTGGTTCAGCAGTCAGTTGAGGTAGTTCAGCTTGTGAGACAGAGGCTTCAGTCAGCTCAGAGTCGGCAGAAGAGTTATGCAGATCAGCGCAGACGACCGCTCGAGTTTCAGGTAGGAGACCAGGTGTTTGTTCGTGTGTCTCCTATGAAGGGAGTGGTGAGGTTCGGTAAGCGTGGAAAGTTGAGTCCTCGCTTTATTGGGCCTTTTACCATTTCTGAGCGTGTCGGAGGTTTGGCGTACAGACTTGAGCTTCCGTCAGAGTTGGCAGCAGTGCACGACGTGTTCACGTGTCGATGCTTCGGAGGTACCTTTCTGACGAGTCTCACGTTCTGCAGAGTGCAGAGTGGTCTGAGGTGACTCCAGTGTTGACTGTACCAGAGTTTCCGTTGCACATTGAGGATCGCCGAGTTCAGAGGTTGAGGAACAAGGCAATCCCTTTAGTTCGTGTTGCGTGGCAGCGGCACTCGGTGGTGAGTCGACATGGGAGCGGGAGGACGAAATGCGCGAGCATTTTCGTACCTCTTTGGTGAGTCTTCTTTCCTTGTGTTTTTGAATTTTGAGGGCAAAATTCCTTAAGGGGGGAGAGCTGTAAGGTCTCGGGTCTTATTGGATCCTTATTGGGTCTGTAGAGGTCCTGTGTAGTTGACGGCCAGGGCTTGCCGTTGAGTCAGAGTCAGCGTCCAGCGATGTGGACGTCTGAGTTGAACTCAACGACAGGGGATCTGGACGTCAGGTGTAGGCGGTTCAGTAGGCGGCAGCGATGTGACGTTGACTGGTCGGGCCTGTTGAAATAGGGCAGCCCGAGAGCAGAAACTTCCTTCTCCTTTCTCTCCTTCCTTCCACCTTAGCCTTTCTTGATTCTGCAGCTTCTGTTGGTGATTTGAGCTCGTGGGAAGCCCTGGATCGTGTGGCGTTGCTAGATCGGGCGGGAAACGCGAGGTTTTGGCGTGATTCGCGCGGAGTCTTCGGGGGAATCCGGCGCGATTAGTGGCTGTTTGGGGATTGATTAAGCGTTCTGAGGTAGGGACTTAACCCCTATAACCCTCCCCAGCAAACCAGCATGCCCAATTAAGTGAATTGAATGCAATCATGGTTTAGGGTTTGGGTTGTATCATGCGGGATTTGGGTAAATTGGACAATCTAGGTGTTAGACTGTTTAGTTTAATGTTCTGGTAGTGTAGATTGATGAGAGGAAGTGTTTCCCTCCATCAGTCGGAGTCTGGTTTAGTGTTTCTGCCCATTGGGACTGATTCGGTTCAGTTCTGGTTATGGGGGACTGAAGATATCAACGTCCACATCTGTTGACGTTGAGATCTTCAGGGATGAGTTAAACGACAAGGTCGATTGCCGTTTAGTTATTGTTGGCGGCATAGGGGTTGCCGTTTATTCTGATTGGCGGCAATCGATGTGGCCGTTTATATCCTGTCTCCCAGCAGACTTGAGTGTTGTGTGATTAGAGGCGATTGACATGTGATGTCCGCCCTAATAGCACAAGTGGGCCAGGCTTAGAGTGTGACTCCGCCTGTGCATAAGAGTAGTTGTTTGTGGCACGAGGTGTTTACTACTGTACGGGGTTTCAGACGTTGAGTGTGTTCCGTCTGTTGTACGCGCGTTGCGTTACCGTGTACCCGTTTCTGGTGTTACCTAGGCGTGGGTGCGACTCCGTCTAGACGACTAGTGTGGTTGTCCTCCGCTAGTGAGCCGGGACATCGAGTGCGACTCTGTCCTGTGCGTACTCCTTTTGGTGGTTTTGAGCCGGTCTCCGTGGAGCCCCTTCTCTACCGCTAGGGTCAAGCGTAGGGGAAAAAAACCGGTCGTGGACCAGACGCGAGAGAGAGCGTCTGTAGTGTGCACACGTGGCTGGGGTTGAGAGCCTCTGTGGTGACGGGACGCCGAGCCACAGACCCTAGCTGAGTCCTACTTGCTGTGTGTGTGAGTGTGTGTTACTGAGCGCGTGGTTTACAGTTTTGTGTTGTGGTGCGACGTGTACTTACTTTCAGTTTTTACTTTCCGCACTTTAGTTTAGTGCCGGTGGGGTTACTTTTCCCTACTGGGTCTCTTTTCTTGAGACTCACTCCCTTCCCTTTCAGGTGGGTCTTCGTCGACTCCGTTCCAGGCGAGTCTAGCCACTCCGGTGTTGGTGCTCCCTAGCTGCAGTGAGTGTACCTTTTTGTTGTACTTCTGTACTCTGTACTTTGTCTCAGACTCTGAGGGTATATGTATTAGTTATAGTGGAATTTTACTGCTTTGCATGGTGTGTATCTTCTTACATATAGTCTCCTCGGACTTTCACTTCCTACCCTTCCGAGCTTGTCTCGTGGGTTAGCGGGTCAGAATTCGGGTTACTGGTTGTTACTGGTAATGCGGATTCTGGGTCGTTACAGATATGTTGGAACATATCAGTGAGTGAAGGCATTGTCTAGATGAGGATGATGATCCAAAGACTACCAGGGCTGACTTGATTGTCCTCAGTCAGGGAAATGGCGAGATGCCATGAATTTGAGATGCAGTCATGGTACACCAACCAAGTTTGGAATTTGGTAGACTTGCCCGAAGGTATTGTACTATTGGGTGCAAGTGGATCTTTAAGAGAAAGATCGGTGCGTGGACAGATCGACACTTATAAGGCAAGGTTGGTGGCAAAGGGGTATCGTCAAGGCAAGGAATTGACTATGACGAAACTTTCTCACCAGTTGCTATGATAAAGTCGATCAGAATTCTTCTTGCCATTGCTGCATACTTTGATACGAGATCTGTCAGATGGATGTAAAAACCGCTTTCCTTAATGGAAACATTGAGGAGGAAGTGTATATGATACAACCTGAGGGTTTTACATCTAAAGAGTGTCCAGACAAAGTATGCAAGCTTCAAAGATCCATCTATGGATTGAAGCAAGCTTCTCGTAGTTGGAACATAAGGTTTGATGAGGCTATCAAATCTTATGACTCATTAAGAATGAAGATGAACCATGTGTGTATAAGAAAATCAGTGGGAGTGCTATCACTTTTCTCGTACTTTACGTTGATGACATCTTACTCATTTAGAATGATGTAAGGATGTTATCATCAGTAAAGGTTTGGTTGTCAAAGAACTTCTCCATGAAGGATTTGGGAGAAGCATCTACGTATTAGGAATACGTATCTATAGAGATAGATCTAAGAGGATGCTGGCTTGACCCAATCATGTACATAGATACCATTGTCAAAAGGTTTGGCATGGAAAATTCCAAGAGAGGTCTCATACCAATGAGACATGGGATTAATCTCTCTAAGGAGCAGTCTCCTAAGACTCCTGAAGAGAGGGCAGCCATGGATAGAGTCCCCTATGCTTCGGCTATAGGGTCTATCATGTATGCCATGCTATGTACAAGGCCTGATGTGGCATTTTCTCTAAGTGTTACGAGCAGATATCAGGCAAATCCAGGTGAAACACATGGATGGCAGTGAAATGTATCCTTAAGTACTTGAGAGGACTAAGGATATATTTCTGGTTATGGAGGAGGGGACTGAAACTTCGGGCATACACGACTCGAGTTTCCAGTCAGATCCAGATGATAGCAAGTCTACATCTGGGTTGTGTTCACTTTGAACGGGGGTGCAGTGAGCTGAAAGAGTTCCAAGCAAGAAACCACTGCAGACTCGACGACAGAAGCTGAGTACATTGCTGCAGCTGAAGCCACCAAGGAGGCAGTGTGGATGAAGAAGTTCATCACCGACCTTGGTGTGGTGCCAGATGACTCTGATCCAATCCCATTGCTGTGTGACAACAATGGGGCATTGCGCAAGCGAAAGAGCCGCGGTCTCATCAGAAGTCGAAGCACATTCTGAGGCGATTTCACCTGATCAGGGAGATAATCACTAGAGGAGATGTACTGGTGGAAAGAGTTCCTTCAGTCGACAACATTGCAGATCCACTAACGAAGCCTTTAACTCAAATTGTGTTTGAGCGCCACCTAGAGTCTATGGTTTTAAGACATAAAGGTGATGGCTTTAGTCCAAGTGGGAGATTGTTAGTTATGGGTGTCCTCAAGCCAATCATAACTTGTACAATCTTGTTCTTTGATAATAATAATAAGGCTTTTATGTTCATTATGTATAATTCGTTTATCGTTTCATATGAAGTCCATGAATATGCGCAATGGATATTAATTATGATGAGATCATAACAATGAGATTAATATCCTTTAAACGTATAATTCTTAATTGTTCCTAGTCGGAGGATAATCGAGAAGGACATCGGATATCCGGTTAGACTAGTACAGGTTGCACCTGCTCATATGATGAGGGTGACTGGTCTCATAGTCACTTGTGTGGAGACACTAAGGTGAATCTGTAGGGTCATTGGAGAATGAGTTCACTGAACTGATCCGTTATGAATCGCTGGATGGTAATATTACCTACTGTCAACCAGCTAGATTCATTGTCACAGTGGCGTGATTGGTCCTTAGACCTGAGACACCAAGGACACTTGTTGGTGGACTTCTGGGTTTTGACCTTGACTTATAGATCTCTAGCCATGAGGTCTTAATCAGTTAAGTGATCGGATCTAGCGGAATACCTTCGAAGGTGATTGTGTGGTCAATGGGATCGCTCGCTCTCGGTAATAGGAGAGTGAATGCTCTACGAAAGGATGCCTGATAGTCCCTGGCCAGGCAAGACTACTTATCAGAAAAGGAGTTTTATGTATAGTTATGCGGCATCTAAACGAGTGAGTGTGCATTTAGGTTTGACAGTTGACCATACCCTAAGTGCACTCGGGAGCATTGTACGAGCGAAGGATTATAGTCACGTGGTAACTGATGATACAAAAGGTTCCTTGAATGGGTTGCTGAACCCCAATGCTTTCCAAGATCAAGTGGTGTTGCTGGCACCCAACTTGATTGGAAGTCCGGTCAATTATCGTGAGACGATAATTGATTGTGTAATTAATTAATATGAGATGTTAATTAATTACCATAAGTCAATAAAGAGTTATTGAGCTTAATGGGCTAAAACTGGACTAGCAGTTGGGCCTAGAGGGTCACATGCATAAGAGTTCCGAGCAGACTGGGCAAGGTGTTCTTTATAGACAATGACTGGGTTTTATGAAAAACCGCAGTGTCTATAAAAATATACCTGAGAGTAAACCCTGGGCCAAGCTCCAGGCTTAACCCTGGCCGCCCCCCTCCTCTCTCTCTCCGAGGGCGCCCCACCCTCTCTCTCCTCTCTCCAGCACATGGTGGAGTTGAGATCCGGGAGACGCGTGGAGACGAGGAGATCCCGTCTGCATTCGGAGCTCACGTGGATACGTCTAGAGGCCGGACACTTGAACGGCTTGAAGCACGGCGCCTCCTGCGCCACCTCCTCCCGGATACGAGTTACGCAACCCCGCAAAGTAAAGATGAGATTGCCTATGCGGGTTTAGCGTTTTGTGTTCGATCCGACCGCCGGCAACGATATCTATCTGTGGAAATCGCGTTTCGCTGCGCCCCGATCATTTCCTTACACTGAGTACGTGCCAGCTGTAGATGACGCCCAAAAACACGAGCCAGTAGAACTAACTAAACAAATAAAAATCGAAAGCGGACTTCTAATCACCGGGACCGAACTCAAAGAGTGGAAAATGACGTCACCACATTCCTCGGCCAAAGTGGCGACGTATTCGCTGGTCTGACGACGACCTTCCAGGAATAGACCCA
>JACBKR010001224.1:0-26103 GCA_014218235.1 Colocasia esculenta
TGGAAGAAATAATTGATAAAAAGTTTTATAGTAGTAACTCTGCTGACAATCTCTCTCTGTTTTTCAAAGTTTAATAGAATATCATCTGGTACAGTTCTGGCCAGTGGTGAGGAGCTTCCTTTGGAATTGTAAGTTGCATGCCTTAACCATTTTAATTTTATTCAGTTGATTAGAAATTTTTTCCAATTTAAGGTTCAAATCTATCAGGCTACTTCAGCATTTGATGGTATTTCTAAGTCAAAATGGGAAGAGCCAAATGGGGCAAGAGGTATAGCCAGATGGAGCATTTGATAATATTCCTTAGTAAGTGCTTGTTATTTCCCATAAAAAAATCTTTCATGAAATATGGCAGGCTGCTGGCTACTTTATAAGACTGTGGATGGAAAAATGACTGATCTTGAAGAGTACGAGTTGATGTCTGCAAATGATGCACCAGAAAGAGACCCTGCAGATTGGTTTGTACTGGATTCCCTATGACCTGTCAACTAGACTGATGACGCACTTCGTTTTTTTCGGTGGATTGAGAGTGGCTATAGTAGACAAGAAGGTAGAGATGATAGATTGTTTGTTATGCTGCAGAGAAGTGCAGTATATGTACGATCTAAAACATATTGTATATGCAATCTAAAAAGCCACATCTCAAACTGCTGACAGGGTACCGGTTGAGATTTTGAATGAATGCAATGATGCAGCGGTCCATGTTTGTGATAGCCGCAGTCTCACATCAGAATTTCACACCAGCCACCAACCCACCCCCCCACCCCCCTCTATGCTGCCACAGGATTTGGGATGACACAACACATGGTAGCAAAGCACTAAGCCTCATCTGTTGATGCTTCCTTCACTCCTCGCTTGGCCCCTAATGGTCTGTTCGTTTGCTGTACAAATTTTGCACTTGGATGATGGGGGCTCGTAAAATATGTATTGGAGAAAGGTGTTATAGTCTCATGTAGGAAGTTGGGAGTAGCTGAATCTTGTTTCTTTGCCCTTGTTCTCCTACCTTGTGGTTTTGGGATGCTTAATGGTCTGGTTCATTTGCTGCACAAATTTTGCACTTGGATGATGGGGGTTCATCGTAAAATGTGTATTGGAGAAAGCTGTTTTAGTCTCATTTAGGAAGTTGGAGTAGCTGAATCTTGTTTCTTTTCCCTTGTCGTCCTACCTTGTGGTTTTTGGATGCCTCATCTATGATCACTTAGTTTCAGTTTTGGTATTTTGCATCTAGTGATGTTGGTTGTATTGACAAAATTACCTTCCGCAGGATTTTAGAGGGAAGTGCAGATGGTGGTTGCAGCTGGTTTACTTTGGATACACAGAGGTCGCAGCAGTTTGATGAGCGTTTCCAACGGAAAACATACAAGATAAAGACAAGGATCTCGTCCAATGCATTCAGGTAACTCCCACATGACTGTTCTACCAACAACAATCGCTGCGTTCCCCTGTGATTGCTTGACAATATCAGAGTTGATATTTTGGACAGGTTCAGGTTTCTTCGAGTCAGAGACTCCGACAAACAGTCGAGATTCCAGATAGGTGGCATTGACCTCTTTGGTGAAGTCATCTAGTTTTCTGGATGGAACTATCCATTAGAGCTGCTTCTACAGTAACCCATATGCCTTCAAAACTTCTCACCTGGATAATACTATTGGACTTGTCATAAATAGTCCTGCAGCTTCTCTACTGCGGAACGTCTACTTCTGCTGTACTTTGTCAGATGATAACCTGGCTATGAACTTGAATAATTATTTGGGTGTAAAGTATTGCGTGGTTGGACCAAATGATATCACCACGTTCTCTCTTCTCATGGAATGAACTATTGAAGAGTGACCCTCTTAGTGTGTACACCTTTATCTGAGCCTTGCGGGTCTGTCTGTTCCATTCTTGATGAACTAACGTAATCACTGGTGAAGAGCAGATGCTTGGAATCTCCAGCGACAACCCACGACAGGGAAAAGGTCCCTCTAAACTGCGAGAGTTATTCCATAATTTGTGAGAGAGCCATGAGTCACTTTTAAATCATGATATAAATAGGAAAAGTGTGTAGCAAAAGAATAAGTTGAAGTATTAAAAAAGTTGGTTTTATGAATATGCAATTGAATTGTTAATTAACTCTTTTTCCTTTTTTTGTCATGAGGTTTAGCAGGATTCTCAAAAACGTTATTTATTCAACCAAACTACATTGAGACAAAAACGCATTCAAAATAGGGGGTCTTCGCAAAGTATACTCGTAGATTTAATTACAAAACGGCCTCTTGTTTTTATGCTATTTTATTAGCCACACTGTAGTAATACTTGCAAAGTATTATTCTTAACACCACTTGTTAACATTCTATTAATCTATTAATATTTACACAAACATGTGCATATGTATCTTGATCGTTTCCTCTCCATCTTTGGCACAATGAAGTACTTAAAGACTTTTTAGGGGCATTTTTGTCTAAAATTTTAAATTTATAGAGGAGAATAGAATACTCTTTGCACGTCTAGCAAAAGTTAATCATACGAGTAATTTGAGAATATTCTAGTCTCAAAACGAAGAAGTTATTAAATATCATACAAATATAAGATAGATAATTCTCCAAGGAGAGTTTTCATAAAGAGAAAGGCATATTGTACTTACATATTGCACTTTAAATACAATATGACTAGATAATAACTCATGTGACATCTCTCACATGAGGAGTGATAAAGTAACAATCTAATTATTAGATATCACATAGACTTGTTACCTAAGTGCAATATGAAAGTGTAATAAACCTTTCTCTTTCATAAAATTTAAAGTATATTTTCCCAATTTTCTGACACTAACAACAATGGCACAAGTGGGCTGCATTGTATATCCATACGAGGAATGCCGCAACATCACACCTTTATCAGTGTCAAAAAAAAAAAAAAAAAACAGAGAAAAAACTTCACACCTTTATTATATTTCTCTTACAATTCTTCACCCATCACACTAATCGAAAATGGAAGTGGACTAGTCTACCTGATTGCACAAAGGCGTCTGCTACTGGTGGAGTCGGTTTTAACGTCTTAATGCCCCGTTAGTCCACACCAGAAGCACCGAGAACATTGATCCATGCAAACATCCCACCAGGAACACGAACTACGAGTACAAAGAACAAACGCTAGAGGGATCCAGTTCTTCACAGGTTACCGGATGTAAGGAGCACGCGCATGTAGGCCGCATCCGGGTGAAGCAGATACCCTTTGCTGCGAAAAGAAGCATTAGTGCCAGACACGGGACACCATGAAGACTGAAAGGTGAGATCTTGCATCAACGGAGATGAGCTAAACAGAGATCAGTTTACAAGCACTAGGAAATGCCAACAGCTTCTCAAGAGTGCCCACAAATGATGTACAGTAGGAACGACTGGAATGGTGAAAAAGGAGGGGAAGAAGGATATCATCTCGTTGCTTTCTCTTTGGTCCACCTGCAGCTTTTTTTCTTGACCGAAACCCTGCACCGCTTTCCTGTCATACAATCACGGTAAGTCAGATATCAAGCTCTTTGTTGAAAGGTAGGCCTCTTTCCTTCTCTAAAGGGATTCAACTAAGAGTAAAAATGGAGATTCACGGCAAAGCCAGAAGATTAGGAAAGATGTCCTGTTTGCCAAAGGTTATCAGAGCAGTCCGCTTGTGGATCTGTTTTGTTCACTAGTAAGACTTGACATGTACCATCTTGCTCCACGGTTGAAAGCGATGGGATTGCACCATGGCTTTGCGCTACTGCTTCAACTTCAATGCAGCCAGGCCCTGGGAACTGGACTAGATTTTAGCATTGGAACCGACCAGAAAGAAGGAATGATCAAAGCCTGAAGGTCTGTCGTTGTGATGAAGTTTTGGGAGCTTAGCGGAATAATCAACGAACAAACATATATCGTTATTCTCTTTTTGGTGATCAGAGTATTGTTTATCGGGAATGAAGGCAAAACCACATTAGATTATGGAAACGTATACGATTGATAGGGAGAAGGTGGGAAGTCCCCAAGTTATGATTACCCCTTGTATAATTTTTTAGATTGTGGGAGGTGTTATGTAGCCTGAACTAATTGGCAGATATTTTACAGGGCTAACAGTAATGCAGACCTTACTCTTCCTGGTGCCACGTTGGTATTTAGATGGCAGTTTGCAAAGAACTAGTTTACGTTTCCCTCTCGGTATGGATTCAACTTTTATTGCAATTCATTCCTAAAGATGATCCATTTGAGAACAAGAAAGCGCACATTCTCCCTGAGATGCTAAATGCAGCCAGCCACAGAAATGGTACCTTCATGTAATGTCTGTATGCAACCCGACCAGAGAGCTCTTGTCCATCTTTCGTGACATAAACCTGAAAGATATGCAAGTTTCATGAACAACCAATGATACACATAAGAAAACATACATTTAGAAAAAACAAAAACAAAAAAAAACAAAGATTCTCATTTCACCTTTTTTCCATCTTGTCCCGTAAGCCAGCGACCAAATGAACGGCCATCAGCATGAACTCGCCTTTTTCCAGCATCCTTTGGGATGGCACTACAAGTTTCATGGGTGACCCAAGTTCCGGAGGCTGCTTCAACATCTTTGCCTTTAGCACTCTTTCGGTTTCTTGGTTTGCTTTTTGAGGTCCCTTCTTGAGCTTTTTCGCTGCGTCCACGAACTTGGCAAGCTGCCTTTTCCTGGCCAAACTGACCCCTGAAAGAATTGCTTGCAACACTTCAGTGACCACAAATGAACATTCAAATGATAGAGAAAGACATGATTTAATATATGTACATGTAATCAAGAGTTCCTGCGTTCCGTTGTTGATTTCCTACATACTTCACATCCCCAAGAGGGACAAAATTTTGCAAACGCTGACGGACAAGCTTCTGGATTCTGAGATCGGGATGGCACAAGTATTGGTAAGACGGAGGCTGGAGATCAGGAAAGTTCCCGTCGTTCTCTGCACCATAGCCGTTGGATACACAAATATCCTCAGGAAGCAATTCAGCTCCGTTAGCGAAATCACTTTGGACAGCAGGATGGTGCATTGAACATTGGCCTGCATCTGGGGACTTCACGGATTTGAAATACTCTTCACAGAACCCATTCAGAGCAGGTGTTGCCAAGGTACTGTTTGTCTTTGGGCTAAAGTCCTTCCATAAGTTTTCATTTTGGGGCTGAGTAGATGTTCTGTCTTGCTTCTTTTGCTGAGATTTGGACAAACATTGTGATGAGACAAATGAATTTGTTTTTGGACAAACACCGGCACCTTCCACATCCTCACACCCTTCTTCACCAATAGAGAGATCGTCTGAGTCAGAGTCCAATGACTGGATTCTTTTCAGAGGACTGGTAGTTAACCTGGGAAAAACCTTTTTGTTGCTGCCTGCCTCAACACTTGCTGAAATCGAGACGTTGGAGTTCGGTGTGACCATTGGAGCTTTCAGCTTTCTTGCAGAAAGGGTGTAAAGAATCCTCTGACCATGCAACGAGAACTTCGAACTGCTAAAAGCTGTGTTGACATGTCTTGAAGAATAGTCATCTGTCACGAATACAAAATATCTTTAAAAATCAACAAGCAGAAGATTAATCCCTACAGATAGGAAATCATATCGCAAGCAAAATTTATGACATTACATCTCTGCACGGGATCTTAACTCTTTAAGAAAATATGAGCAATGCTGGCTGAAAACCAATCAATCATTTAAATTGACAAACAAATAGTAATTTCTTTTGGCATATGGGTAGTCAGTGAAAATGGCTAGTGCCACAATCAACTGGAAAATAATAAAATGAAGCCATTAATTGAAATAAAACAGACAATTGCATAATATACAGCAAATACACAAGAACAATTTTCAAATTACAAAGGAATGAAACCCTATAACAATGGCATGGTAACTTAAAAGGAACAACTTTTAGAGACAAGGCATATTTTTCTGGTAATTTGATTGGTTTCCTTGAGTTGGAAAGTCATATTTTTCTGCTAGTTGCTTTGATGTCAGGAACAAATCATTGGAAACTTGCACAACTGTTTTATATTGAGATTTGATTTTGCTGCATCGGAGAGTCATTGTGCACAAGTTGCTAGAATGAGAGAAATGAATCCTTCTGCATGTTGTTGAATTCAAGAAAATTTAATTTCTAAAGGTAGCATATAAACAAAGAATTCTGACCATAATAATTTCCCAATCTATAAGCAGGAATATAACTATGGAAAGAAACCTTAGGAAAAAAAAAAAAAAACATCCACCCACCTCCGACCGCTGGGTCTTCTTGCGACGAGAACTCCTCGATGTCGTCATCCAAAGCGGAGAACGACGCAGCACCGCCCAGAACGGAGGGGCCGGCAGCGGGCGTGCTTGGCGTCTCTGGCGGCCGCGCGGGCGGAGGGCCCCTTTTCAGGCGCTTGAAGGCCGGAGTGCTTGCAGGAGCGGCCACCTCGATGGCTTCCACGGGGTAAACCCTCTCAGCGTCAACTTCTCCTTCCTGCTTAAAACGGCGGCGGTGACCAGAAGTGGACGCCTCTGGTAGAGGAGAGCGCTTTCCGCCTGGGCCTCCCAGTGGAGCCGTCTGATCGCCGTCTCCCTCTTCCTCGGTGGAGGCGTCGGGGTCGACGTCGAGATCGAGGCCCAGAGAGAAAGAGGGGGCTGCGAAGTCGGCCATTGGGTATGAAGGATCCACGCAGAGAGAAAGAGATAGAGAGAGGTCGATCTGTGATCTGGGTTCTGCTTCCTCCTGTTCTTCTTCTTCGATGCGTTCGAAGATGGGTTTGTGGAGGAAAGCGCGGGAGACGAATTCTTATGTTTGAAAAGGAAAAAAGTTGCTACTTCTGGTTTCGCGCGCGGCTCCGGTTTGCTTTACCGTTTACACGATATCCTGAACCTGAATGGACACCCATCTCCGATCGGTTATGGGGATTCGGTTACTTGACAAGTTCGTGGGTTTAATCTGACGTTGAGTTAGAACGTTCTATTTTTTTAAGTTTATAATTTTTTAAGCAGATCTAAAAATTTAACTCGTTAAAAATTTGGACTTTTTCTATTCAGTTCGAATAGGTTTGGTAGACTTGAAATATTAAATTTTTAGTCGACTTAGGTATCAAAATAGTTGCAGTGGCATGCTTCCTATTTTATACTATTAACATGTGCTATTTTTTAAAAAAAATCTAAGAACAACCCAGAACATGTGATGTTGTCGTATTCTTATGAAGTCTAACTTGAGGGTACATAGTTTTAGTATTGCATGAGTATGGTTATAAATATTTAGATATATCAACATTTTTTTTATAATTCATAAAAGTGAGAATTCATAGGAGTACATATGTAAAAACCTTACGAGTTGTTTCTTTGGACATAAAATGTATGGTAAAATGTTACATCATGATATAAGAGCGAAAGTAATATTTTAGGTGTTGTTTTGCGGTGTTTTATGCAAAAAAAAGTGCCTAAAATAATTTAGGATTCATGACAGATCAAATATAAGACATCTATATCATAGAATAATTAGGACACATCAAATGTAAGAGTTACCATAATAATAATATCTTATGGTATGTTACAACATTTTAGAGTGATTTACGATGCATCAATCTCTCTCTTATAAGTACACACTATCAATTGGCATCAATGCAGTGGGACATCTCGTTGGGTGGGTGGGAGGCGGCTGGAGTTCGAACCCTGATGCCTTGGGTTTCTACGTGTAATGGTCTGTTCTAATTTTGAACCCTTAGTTGCCCCTTATCACTCATTCAATTATTTTAACTTTTTTTCAGTATTAACTAATTTTCTATAATTGTAAATTTAAAATATGAGAATAAGGGATTATTGTTACCAATTTTTTGTTATTTATCTTATTTGGGTCTTAGTTTGAGTTTCTCCGTTGAGAACGTGTGTTTTCGGTCTAAGTGGAACTTCGTATATGATGAAGCGAAACTCAACTGTTTCTGTTCATGTCATTGTCAGTCGAAGTGAAGCATCGTATATGACGAAGTGAACTTCAAAATCGATGTTTTAACCTAAGTAATCGATGTTTTAGCCTAAGTAATCGATGTTTTAGTAGGTAATCGATGTCTTAGCCTAGGTAATCGATGTTTTAGTAGGTAATCGATGTTCAAGCCTAGGTAATCGATGTTTTAGCCTAGGTAATCGATGTTTTAGCAAAGGTAATCGATGTTTTAGCCTAAGTAATTGATGTTTTAGTAGGGGATCGATGTTTAGTAGGGAATCGATGTTTTAGTAAGGAATCGATGTTTTAATTTAGATAATCGATGTTTTAGTAGAGAATCGATGTTTTAATCAACAATCGATGTCCTCTCTGACCTCTTAGCGAATCAGAGTCAAGTATAAGCTTATAGTGCTTATGCTTTTGTCAGACTGATGGAATGATCATCATCATCTGACTCCTTGGCCTACCAGTTTTCTTGCATGGATCCCTATGCTTGTCTGATCACCTCATTACTTTTTTGCAAATCACGATGTTGGCCTACGAAAGATCTTCCACTTATACTCCCATTAATCAATTTCCACTGAATTTATATTTTCCTTTGACCTGCATGTTGGCCAAGTGTCTAGATCCCCTTGTTAGTATCGCCCCACTTTAAACTCTAAACCCTTTTATAACCTAGTGACCATTTCTTCGGGGGAAAGACCTATGTAAAAACCTTACAAGTTGTTTCTTTGGACATAAAATGTATGGTAAAATGTTACATCATGATATAGAGCGAAAGTAATATTTTAAGGTGTTGTTTTGCTGTGTTTTATGCAAAACAAGTGCCTAAAATAATTTAGGATTCACCACAGATCAAATATAAGACATCTATATCATAGAATAATTTAGGACACATCAAATGTAAGAGTGACCATAATAATAATATCTTATGGTATGTTACAACATTCTAGAGTGATTTACGATGCATCAAACTATCTCTTATAAGTACACACTATCAGTTGGCATCAACGCAGTGGGACATCTCGTTGGTGGGTGGGCGGCCGAAGTTCGAACCCTGATGCCTTAGTTTTCTACGTGTAATGGTCTGTTCTAATTTTGAACCCTTAGTTGCCCCTTATCACTCATTCAGTTATTTTAACCTTTTTCAGTATTAACTAATTTTCTATAATTGTAAATTTAAAATATGAGAATAAGGGAAATATTGTTACCAAGTACTTTGTTATTTACCCTATTTGGGCCTTAGTTTGAGTTTCTCCATTGGGAACGTGTGTTTCCGGCCGAAGTGGAACTTTGTATATGACGAAGTGAAGTTCGACTGTTTCTATTCATGTCGTTGTCAGTCGAAGTGAAGCATCGTATATGACAAAGTGGAACTTCGAAATCGATGTTTTAACCTAAGTAATCGATGTTTTAGCCTAGGTAATCGATGTTTTAGTAGGTAATCGATGTTTTAATAGGTAATCAATATTTTAGCCTATAGGTAATCGATGTTTTAGTAGGTAATCGATGTTCTAGCCTAGGTAATCGATGTTTTAGCCTAAGTAATCGATGTTTTAGCCTAAGTAATCAATGTTTTAGTAGGTAATCAATGTTTTAGCCTAGGCAATCGATGTTTTAGTAGGGGATCGATGTTTTAGTAGGGAATCGATGTTTTAATTTAGATAATCAATGTTTTAGCCTAAGAAATCGATGTTTTAGTAGGGAATCGATGTTTTAATCAACAATCGATGTCATCTCTGACCTCTTAGCGAATCAAAGTCGAGTATAAGCTTGTAGTGCTTATGCTTTTGTCAGACTGATGGAATGATCATCATCATTTGACTCCTTTGGCCTACCAGTTTTCTTGCATGGATCTCTATGCTTGTCTGATCACCTCATTACTTTTTTGCAAATCACACTGTTGGCCTGTGAAAGATCTTCCACTTATACTCCCATTAGTCAATTTCCACTGAATTTGTATTTTCCTTTGACCTGCATGTTGGCCAGGTGTCTAGATCCCCTTGTTAGTATCGCCCCACTTTAAACTCTAAACCCTTTTATAACCTTGTGACCATTTCTTCAGGGGAAAGACCTACTGTCTTTTGGCCATTGGTAATCTGAGGGTTGGGCTTGGAGCCATGCAGCTTGGGGCATCCTGTCTTCTTGTGGAGCTTTGGATTTGGCTTCTCCACAGTAAGGTAGGCATAACCAGATGTTCCTCGTCGTCCTGATTTCCTCACTACTTCATGAACTTTTCTATGCTATGTTATGGCCTCTTCGTAGGCTCTTATGACTCCCTCTCTCTCTCTGGGTTGGTAAATTAGGACAATCTCATGGTTGGCATCATACATGAGTTATCAGCAGTGACGACGGTTTTGTCCCACAAGTTAAAACGTGGGTATGGCTCAGTCTGCTAGGCAACAGTTAGTTATGTATATGTATATGCTTGCTTCCTAGTTCAACAAAAGATTAGTTATATGTTAAACCACCCAAGAGAGATTTGATGATGCCATGATTTGTTTTAGTTCTGTATCTGGCTATTCTTGCATGCATGTTATCCACTTTGTGAAATCATTATTCTTCATGTCTACTCTGTAGCTTACGTTTGGTTATGTCTACTGAGTTCCTTTAGAACTCATGTCTTTGTTCAAATCCATTTTAGATCCTTCATCCTAACGTGGTTCTCTCCTCAAGCCAACCCCCTTATTATGCAATATTGCTTCATGCCGGGCGACTTCAAGAGGCTTAAATTTGTTTAATGGATTTCCTTTTTTCTTAGGTGTTGTGTTTTGGCCGTGGCTGTGCCACCCTTTTGAGATCAGAAATTCTAGCTTGAAATTTTGAACAGACTATGATATTGTAATGTATCATGTGCTCTGCATGGGCACGCTTGGTGCAGAAATTTGAATATGTATATATATATTTTTATCATGAGCAGTTCCAGTGTTTGGTCTGCTATATTATATCATGCAGCACAGAAGGCCCTCCCATAACAATGTGTAAAATGATTCCGTTTGGTAAGTGTGTGTGTCACCTCTTTACCGTCGGGAGGGGTGTCACATCACTACAGATGGTATCAGAGCCCAGGGTTATGGGATAAGGTCATTATGTGACCATCACTTAATAAGATGTTAATAAGAATCTGAGCAGGTGTGCTTTTGGGTTAATTATAACCTTCTTTTTTTTATTAGAGGGGTGGAACTTTTAATTGGAGGGGTTAGTCTCTAACTAGGTGGTTTTGATTTAGGAGTATGGACGGAAGGGATAAGGGTTTGGATACATCCGGTCGAGAAGAAGCCGCCACTAGGGGACCCTATGGAGGAGCTCATGACACCCCAGCGAGTGATACCCAAGAAACTTCTACCACCCCCGATTTCACTGCATTTATGCAGTCGTTTCAAGGGTTTGTGCAAACCATGATGAGGAACCCTGGTACCCCCCAGCTAGATAGGGGAGTAGGGATATCACTGATAGAGAAATTCAAGAAGATGGGACCTCCGGTTTTTACTGGGGCCAGTCAACCGGAAGAAGTGGAAGGTTGGATCAGAGAGATGGAAAAGATTTTCAAAGCTATAAAATGTGCAGAGGAAGATAGGTGACCTTGGCCACCTACATGCTTTATGGTAGAGCTGATGACTGGTGGCAATGCATGTTGAGAAGTATTTTCAAGGATGGGGCTGATGATATCAACTGGGAGGAATTTTTGCAAGTGTTCTATAAGAAGTACACTCCTCAGCACATCAAAGACAAGAAAGAACTGGAGTTTCTTCAGCTGGAGCAGAAGGGTTTAAGCATATCTGAATATGAAGCCATGTTCATTATGATCTATCCCCATGTAATTTAAAGTAATTACATATTTATTTTGGTGATTAACAAAACTATAATAAAGTTTATTCTAACATATTTTCTATGAGATTTGAGCACAGGAAATGAAACAAGGAATAACAAGCTAAATGGGTAAGCAGTATTTACTCTATAGCAATGTAAGTTCAAAGCATGAAATTTTTTAAGTACACATCGACTCTCTAGTTGTCATAACGATTCGCTAAGAGATCGCAACGATTTGCCTCTCATAACGATTCGCTAAGAGATCGCAACGATTTGCCTCTCATAACGATTCGCTAAGAGATCGCAACGACTTGATTTGCAACGATTTCTTAAGTGAGAACAACGATTTGCGCTCACAATGATTTCGGCTTCACAACGACTCGTTAAGTCTCATAACGATTTGATCCTTGTAACGATTCGATAAGTTACACAATGACTCTGTCACTGTAATGATTCATTTAGTTACATAACGACTTGGTCGCCGTAATGATTCGATACAACAAACAACGATTTGCTCACATCGTTTTGTCTCTAACAACTTGCTCATAACGATTTGCTGATAATATCATAACGATTTGTCTCTACAACGATTTGGTTATTAATGCATAACGATTTGTATGTGCATCGGTTTTCTTATCAGTGCACAACGATTTACATGAATATCAACTCATTTGCATAACGATTTCATAAGTCATGCATGTAACGATTTCATGGAATATAACGATTTGATATCTGAACTCATTTCTGAGTTCGTTGAAAAGTCAAAGTCTTCACGTAGATATTTTTGACATCCATGCATTTATTATGACTGAACGTATCACTGCAGTGCATACAAATGATATCTTCTATTTCCGTACTTATTCTGTAAACATCTTTTTAGAAGAATAGAATGAAACTTCTATTTCTATATAAAATCAATTTACGTTGACTGACAACAAGAGACAGCCTAGCTGTCTATTGTTTTAGCATTTAATGTTTGCAGGTCTCTGACAGCACACCTCAATACAACGTTGGACAATATGGAAGATAACGAATATCAGAGAAGATTCTCTCTCTCTTGCTGCATGCATGGAAAGCTAAAGACTGCTCTATAATGGCATGCAGTCTAACGTAAACAAAAAGCTTAGAGACAACGGGCACTTCAACGTTCAAATTTCAAATAGAAGATATATAAAGAAGACTGAAGCTCCAGAAGAACACAATTTTTGAGATTAAGAATACCAACGACAATCCTTTACAAGTTTTTCTGCGAGCATCTCGAAGAGCCAAGCCTCACTCCTTTGATTGTTTAGCTCTTAGATATCTTCATTCATTGTGTTAGTCTTGAGAGCTTCTGTAAACTGAGAGTGTCCCTCACTGTAGAACTTTCCCTCTCAGTCTTAGCTTTAGATCTAGCATTGTATAAGCTTGATCTAGGGGCTTGATCTCATTTCACATTCTTGTGTTCCCTTCGTGTTGAAGGAAGACCTGGGGGTGTGAAGAGAAGATCAGCTGTGGCTAGGTGTGTAAGGGTCCATAAGGGGGACTGTACCCTTGGGTAGTGAAAGCCTGAGTTGTTGCTCAGGGACTGGACATAGGACTCCTAAGGAGAGGGGATCCGAACCAGGATAAATCCTTGTGTAGTGTGATTGCCTTTGTGTGTTTGTTGTTTATCTTTACTAACACTAACATCTATCGAAGTGTGTTTTGTGTGACTACTTTGTGAACAGATTTTAGGTTCTCAATATTTTTAAGAATCCCATTCACCCCCCCTCTGGGCTTGCTAGCTGGGCAACAAGTGGTATCAGAGCTAGTCTCTTCGACAAAGAAGAAGATCCAACGATCTGAAGAGAAAAGATCAAATGGCAGCCCAAGGTCACTCCGAAGGTCATTCAGTTAACATGCCACCACTGTTCGATGGAGAAGATTACACCTATTGGAAAACAAGAATGGAGTATTTCCTACAAGGTCTCGACTATCAGATCTGGTCAATAGTTGAAGAAGGTGATCTTTTGGTTACTAATGAAAAAGATAAGTGGACTGAAGACAACAAGAAAAAGATCTCCCTAAACTGCAAAGCTAAGAGCATTCTATGTTGTGCTCTTAGCAAGAAGGAATTCAACAGAATTTCTACCTGCAAATCTGTCATGGAAATGTGGGAAAAGCTCAGGATCACATACGAAGGCACCAACAAAGTCAAGGAAACTAGGATAGACATACTGGTGACACAATATGAAAGGTTTCAGATGCAGCCAGGAGAGTCAATAACCCAAATGTTTAGTAGATTTACAGACATCACAAATGGGTTAGCCAGTCTTGGAAAGACTTACGAAATGGGAAACATGGTAAGAAAAATTCTGAGATCTCTACCATCTTCTTGGTCTCCCAAAGTAACAGCTATAGAAGAAGCCAATGACCTGAAGAGGATGTCATTGGAGAAACTCGTCGGGTCCCTTATGGCCCATGAAATCAACATGGAGAGACTGGGAGAGTCTTCAAGCAGAAAGAAACACTCAAATGCTCTCAAAGCTGAAGAAGACTTGTTAGAGGAGTTTTCAGACAACAATGAAGGAAATGAAGACGACAAAGATGAAGAAGCGATGTTATCAAGAAGGCTACAAATAATACTAGCAAAGAAGAAAAAAGTATCAGTCCAGTAGAAGATATTTTAAGAAAAACAAAGACTTTAAGAAGACAGAAGGAAAGGATCAAAAGAAAGCTGAGCCTACATGCTATGAGTGTAAGAAGCCCGGACATATGAGAGCAGAATGTCCGAAGCTGAAGAAAAGTGAATTCAGAAAGAAGGAAAGTTCAAGAAAACCAAGAAGATTCAAGAAGAAAGCTATGGCAGTGGCTTGGGACAACAGTAGTGACTCAGACAGCGAGTCAAGCTCAAGCAATGAAGAAGAAGAAGAAGCCAACTTGGCACTCATGGCCAACACTGAAGAAAAGGTAACATCAGACTCATCTTTCTCTTCCTGTAATGATTCAGATGATTTGGAAGAAGCTTTTAATGAACTTTATAGTAAATATAGAGAAGTATCTAAATTACTAAAAGCTAGTAAGAAAAATGTTGCTTGCCTTGAAAATACCAATTCAGATTTAAAATTAGAAAACGAGCAAATGAAGAAACAAATCACTGAACATAAAAGAAGAAATGATATGTTATGCGAAGATCTGAAAGATAAAAATAAACAAATAATAAAATTAGAAAAAAAGAAACCTTAGACGAATTAAAAAAGGAAATTAAAACACTAACAGAAGAAAATGAAAAACTATCTAGTACACTAGAAAAATTCATCAACGTGAAAAATTCCTTAATATTAAAAGGTGCTAGACGGTCAGGAAAAAGAAAACAAGGATTAGGCTATACACCCCCAGATAATGAAGACACGATAGTATACCCTAAAACGTATCCAACTCCTAAATTTGTAGCTGAACAAGATACTTCATATAAATCAAACTTTAAGTATGTTCCGTATGAAAGGGTAACTAAAACAACATGCTGCAGCCATTGCAACAGGCTAGGTCACAGTAAAATAACTTGTCCAACCGAACACAAAAAATAGATAATTAAAAGAAAAATTGATGACACTAACCAACCAGGACCCAAAAGAACTTGGGTACCTAAAGCTTGATGTTTTCATTTCAGGGAAACCTTCGAGCATTCAAATGGTATTTGGATAGTGGATGCTCAAGGCATATGTCAGGTAATAGAAAGCTGTTCTCTCACCTCGAAGCTGAAGAAGGCACAGTGACATATGGAGACAATGGAAAAGGAACAGTGATAGGATGCAGATCTGTCGGCAATAAAGAGAAAATGTTTATTGAAGATGTTCTATGCGTAAAAAGTCTGAAGCACAACCTAATCAGCACAAGCCAGCTATGTGACAGAGGACATCAAATCAGATTCTAAGAGTCCAAGTGCAGCATCATAAAGGATGAAGCAGTAATTTTCGAAGCTAATAGAGAAAAGAATCTGTACGTGCTTTACCTAGAAGAATTAAAGGATCAGGATATCTGTTTAGCAGCAAGTAAGGAGCAGTCAACTGAGCTGTGGCACAGAAGATCGGGCCACTGCAGTTTGGATGGCATGAGAAAGCTAATCAAGAGAAGCCTGGTGGAAGGTCTACCAAAGGTCAGCACAAGAATGGACGGTGTCTGTGGACCATGTGTAAAAAGAAAGTATACCAAGTCATCTTTCAAGTCAAAGACTGTGGTAACAACCTCTAAACCCTTAGAACTCCTTCATATGGATTTATTTGGGCCAATGAGGACCACAAGTCTTGGAGGAAGAAATTTTGGATTCGTTATAGTAGATGATTATTCAAGATTCACATGGGTGTCCTTTCTAGAACACAAAGATGATACATTTGAAAGTTTCGTAAGTTTCAGTAAAAAGGTACAGAAAGACAAGAAGTACAATATTATTGGAATCCGATCAGATCATGGAGGAGAATTTCAGAATGAAAAATTTGCCAAATTCTGTGATGTCAAAGGAATAGAGCACAATTTCTCAGCACCAAGGACACCACAGCAAAATGGAGTTGCTGAGAGGAAGAATAGAACCCTACAAGATATGGCAAGAACAATGTTGTCAGAATATGATCTGCCAAGGTACTTTTGGGCTGAAGCAGTTAACACAGCTTGTTACATTATCAACAGAGTGATGATCAGGCAAGGTGATCCTCTGGCCCCGGCTCTTTTCATTATTATGGAGGAAGCTCTCAGCAGAGGTCTGTCCAGTTTGGTTGCCAGGGGCATCCTTCTCCCTTATGCTAGCCCAAGAGGCAGCCCCGCCCCGTCCCATTTGTTGTATGTGGATGACACGCTTATTTTCATGAATGGCAGTGTTAGAAATGTCAGAAATCTTATGCTTTTATTGGACAAATAATCCCAGTCCTCAGGTCAACTAATCAATGCTAGCAAAAGTTCCTTCATGGTCGATGCTAAGATGTCTCCCCTGGCTATTCAAAGAATCAGAGAAGTCACTAGTTATAAGAAGCAGCAAGGGGCGCTTCTTTATCTTGGAGTTCCCCTCAGGCCTAGTAGAGTTCTCACTGTAGATTATAAGCACCTTATAGATAAAGTGAATGGTAAATTCGGAGGATGGAAATCCAAGTTTATCTCCCAAGCTAGGAGAATTACTTTGATAAACTCGGTGGTCTGTTCTATCCCTATCTATCTTATGGCTGCAGTTGTCCTTCCAAAAGCTATAATCAATTTCTTTCAAAGGTCGGTAGCGGCTTTCTTCTGAAACGGGTCAGATGGACATCATCGGCGGCACTGGGTGACCTGGAAGACATTGCTTCTTCCAAAAGTTGAAGGGGGTCTTGGTATTCGGAACCTGCATCATGTTCAATTGTCCTTGGTTGTTAAACAATTGTGGAATATTTGCCATTCCTCTTCGCTTTGGGCTTCCTATGCTAGGAAGAGATATGCTAGCTCTACCTGCATCAATATTCCTGGTATCCCGAAGCCTATCTTACAAGCTGCTAATAGTGTCATTCAGAATAATGCTACCTGGATTCTTGGTAATGGGAACAACATTAAGTTTCTGCAGGATAATTGGATGGGTGATTTTCCCTTTTCTGGTCTCATTCAAGGAGAGTTAGTGAATGATAATTCTACTGTTCAGGAGGTGGTGAATAATGTCTCTCATCCTTTAAGGGCAGTCATCCCTGAAGATTTTCTAGCGGGTATTCAGCTTCATGAAGAGGATGACAGGTGTGTCTGGGCCGCCTCTCCCAGTGGTGTCTTCTCTGCCTCCTCTGCCTATAACTGGATTAGAGACAAAGGTAATCGCCGATCTGAATGGTTAAAGATCTGGCAGTCTTCCTTTAATCCGAGAATATCATTGTTTTTCTGGAAGATTCTGAATGGTGCTATCCCTGTTGATAGTAGAATAGCGGATTGTGGTGTTCCAATGGTTTCCAGATGCTGCTGCTGTGCTAACCCTCAGAGTGAAGATCTTGATCATCTTTTCATCAACAGTGAGATTGCTGTTCAGGTTTGGCGCTGGTTCTTCCCTCTGGTCAGTAACAAAATCCACCTGCATAGCCATATTATTTCTAGGACTTGGAATTTTGTCAAAGCTTGTAATATCCGCTCCCCTATGGGATTTATATCCCTGTATGGTTTCATGGTTATTCTTTGGGAGCTTTGGAAGGGTCGCTGCTCAGCTAAGTATGAAGAAAGGCCGGTCCGGGCTAATGATATTATCAAGTTCATACAGCTTCAGATTTCATTGGTCCTCACCAGCATCACTTTTAAAAATGCTCCTTCTACGATAGATCATCAGGTGCTTCAAGCTTATGGTTTTAATCCTCTCTTTTTTGCCAAGAAGATTAAGCTCATTAGATGGATTCCGCCAGATGGGAGATTTTGCTTAAATGTAGACGGGGCTTCTAAAGGGAATCCGGGCTATTGTGGAGGAGGTGGTTGCATCCGAAATAGAGATGGCATGGTGCTTGTTGCCTTTTCTCATTACTATGGCATGGGGGATAGTATCATTGTGGAAACTCGGGCCTTGTGTGATGGCATTAGGATCGCTGCTCAGATAGGGGTTCAGCTTGAGGAAATCAGATCAGACTCTTTTGTGCTCATAAACTCTTTGCATGAAGGGGAATGCACTTCCTGGAGATCTTATCGCTGGTGGCGTGATATCAAAAACACAGATCTTAGCTCAATAAGCATCTTCCATGTTTTCCGTGAAGCTAACATGGTGGCAGACAGTCTGGCTAATTATGTAGTGGCTTCCAAGTAAATCAAGTCTTTTGGGGAACTCACTCCCTCCCTCACTCCTGTAAGGGGTATGTTGTTCTGATAGATCTGGCCTCCCCAACATTAGATTAATATAGGCAGATCAATGTCTGTTGCCTTTCTCTGTTTTCTTCAGGAGTATGCCCCGCAGATGTTGTATTATTTTCTATCTTTAATAAAATTTAGGTGCAGCGGAATATCGCCTAGGGGAGTGATTCCATTTCACCCTGCTGGGGTGGAGTGCACTTGACCGGTGCTGATTCCTGTGGCATCCATTTCGCCAAAAAAAAAAAAAAAATAGAGTGATGATCAGGCCTATCTTGAAGAAGACAACATATGAACTGTACAAGAAAAGAAGCTGAAGATCAGTCACTTCAGGACATTCGGATGTCCATGTTTCATCCATAACAATGGCAAAAGAGATCTTGGTAAGTTAGATGCAAAATCAGGTGAAGGTATCTTCATGGGGTATGCTTCTAAACTAAAGGCTACAGAGTATTAATAAGCGTACTTTGTTAATGAACAAACAGTACATGTTATTTTGATGAAACTAACCCTCCTTGAGAAAGGAAGAAGATAGTGATATTGATGATACGAATGAATTGTTCAAGAAATTAAAGAACACATCCATCGAGGACAAGGAAGATCCACCTCTAGAAGACCTGCAACAAAGGACATTTCACATGAAAATCTTCCAAAGGAATGAAGATATAAGAAAGATCACCCACCAGAAAAACATCATCGGTGATCCATCTGTAGGGGTAAGGACAAGAGGTAGGTAATTCCATGTGATTATTTAGCTTTTGTCTCGCAAATAGAGCCTAGGACAGTCAATGAAGCTCTCACTGATGAATCTTGGATTCTAGCCATGCAAGATGAAGTGAATCAGTTCAAGAGAAACCATGTATGGTCACTTGTTCCTAGACCATCAGATCATCCAGTGATTGGCACCAAATAGGTGTTCAGAAATAAATTGGATGAAGCTGGTGTGATCAGAAACAAGAAACAAGGCCAGATTGGTAGCGCATGCTATTCCAAGATGAGGCATAGATATTTATGAAACCTATGACCGTAGCTAGACTTGAGGATATAGGATTCTACTTGCATATGCATCCGCATTAGACTTGAAATTATTTCAAATGGATGTTAAATCTGCTTTTCTAAATGGTTTTATTAAGGAGGAAGTTTATGTAGAACAACCTCCAGGTTTTGATGACATTGATTTTCAAATCATGTATTTAAATCGCACAAAGAATTATATGGACTAAAACAAGCACCAAGAGCATGGTATGAACGTTTAAGTACATTCTATTAAACCATGGTTTCATTAGAGGTCAAGTAGATAGTACATTATTTGTTAAGTCTAAAGTCAAACATATTTTGCTTGTTCAAATATATGTTGATGATATAATATTTGGTTCTACTGATGAATCCCTTTGCAAGTATTTTGAAAAGCTCATGCAGGGAGAATTCGAGATGAGCATGATGGGGGAGGAACTACTTTCTTGGATTGCAAATCAAACAGGAAAGGAAGGAACTCACATCTGTCAAACCAAGTACACCAAGGAGTTGCTAAAGAAATTTGGATTCAAAAATAGCAAGCCACTGTCAACGCCTATGAGCACATCAACAAGAATGGACAGTGATAAGGATGGAAAGAAGTAGACCAAAAGATCTACAGAGGTATGATAGGTTCACTACTATATTAACTGCCAGTAGACCTGACATAATGTTTAGTGTATGCATGTGTGCTAGGTATCAGGCAGACCCCAAATAATCTCATTTAATTAATGTCAAAAGAATTTTTAGATATTTAGAAAAAAAATCATGGCTTAGGTTTATGGTATCCAAAATCATGTGAAGTTAATTTAGTAGGACTCTAATCCTGACTATACTGGATGCAAAATAGATAGAAAAAGCACCAGTGGCTATTGTCAATTTCTTACAGGATGTCTGATCTCGTGGTCCTCAAAGAAACAAAATTCAGTGGCATATCTACAACAGAAGCTGAGTACGTAGCTACTGGAAGTTGCTGTACACAACTCCTATGGATTAAGCAACAACTTGAGGATTATGGACTCAGATCAAGACAATTCCTTTATTATGCGACAACACCAGTGCAATAAATCTAACCAAGAATCCAGTACAGCATTCAAAGACTAAGCACATTGAGGTTAGATATCATTTTATTCGTGATCATATAGCTAATGGTAACATAAATATTTCTTTCATTGATACTAATAATCAGTTAGCAGATATCTTCACAAAAGCCTTACCTGAAGAGAGATTTACTTATCATAGAAGGGAATTAGGCATGTGTAAATTTTGAAAGAATTTTCTGTATAAAACTGAAATATAATTTTCAGAATATCAATTATTTTTTTTTATTTAAGAAAAATTCTAAATGTTGCCTGCTTGTTTAAATATCCTTGACGGTTCGTAATTTTTTAAAGGAATTTATTTCCATCGAACTGGTCATTTTGTTGTTTTCTGCCATCATGTCACCTCCATTTCGAAAGAAAGGTCTCTTTATTCATATATCCCGAAATTTGTGTGGCAATGATTCACCTCCCACTTCACTTTCTCTTTCTTCTTGCCTGAGGCGATACCTATCGACTCCGACATCGACTCTCTGAGATTTCAAAGCATCCAACTCCTTCCCGCCGGAAATTTCTTGAGGGTTCCTATTCCAATCCTCTTTCCAGTCCTCCAGAAACTCTTCCCATCCAAAACCATGGCCTCTTCTGGTGTATCCGGTAGCATAGGGGGCTATGGAGCTGAATTTCTCACCGCCGAGCAGCAGGAAAGGTTTGCGACCGTGAAGACTAAGTTGTGCGGTCACAAAAGCAGGTGGATGTGGCAGATTTACGGAAAAATGAATGGGTAGCATCGTCGCAGCTATGGACAGATTGGGGTGGACGAAGATGGCTACCTTCTTAGAAGTAAGTTATCCTGACCTAGTAAAGGCATTTTATGTATGTCTGAAGTCAGAAGAAGATGGGACCTTGACTTCCATGGTCAAGGGAACTCAGATTAGGGTCATACGAGAGTTACTAGCATCAATCTTCGGTGTGACTACTTCCGGTCACAGTGGAGTTCACACTGTGGATATCCCGACAAAAGGATTAGGAATTGTTGGTCCCGAATACAAATTGAAGGGCGAGAAGCTAGTATCAACCAGTTGAATGCATTTAATCATCTTTTGCACTTTATAGTCTGTCAAATTTTGGTTCCCAGAAGCGCTACTTTTTCAACATGCACCAAAGCAGACTCAGATTTAATGTTCTGGGCCATCCAGAATCAGAAATCAATTTGGCTGAAATCATCATAGAAAGGATGAAATTTGCAAGTGCACAGGTATGGGATAAGAAGAGTAAGCTGAATGGTCTCTACCCTATGCCCATCTCTTAACTAAGGTATTTTAGCATTATGGCATCAATGTGGTAGGAGATGTTTCTAAAAAGATAGGGCAGGCTATCCACAGCAGGAAACTAAGGAAAAGCGATTTTCAGTTGTAAATGGTGTATGGTCAAAGGCCTCTGTGGCTGAGGGTGAGGCCATTATTGGCGAAGCCCAAGAAGTCCAGGAAGAGGTAGGAGAAGCAGCTGTAGCAGCAGCAGTCCAAATGGTTCAAGAGGAATCACTAGTAGCCGCACCAGCAGCAATACCAGTAGAGGAAGCTGGAGCAGCAGTTCCAAGTATTCTAGATCAGCAGGAATAGATTCCATCAGTTCAGGAGGAACCAGAAGCAGCAGCAGTAGATGTTTAGGTCAATGCAGCAGCCAGCAGAATTGAGGATCTCTTTCCTGAGTAGATTGAGCCCGTTGGGCATATTCAGAGATTGTTCCTCCTATTCCCGAGTAGCTTTCGTACTCGAGGAGTGTACTGGACTCCATCCAAAGTAATCTAGGAGAGCCAGTAATTAGTGATGATCGAAGCAACAACAGCTGTGGCATCAAGCCACACTGAGAGATCATCATGGAGGAAGCTCCCAGTCAGGGGGAGCAAGAGGATGCTCATGAAAAGTAGATGATGCTCCCATCCAGGGGGGGGGGGCAAGGAGTTGAGAAGGAAGCAGCTCCTCAGGGGGAGCACACTGAGAGTGTCCCCATGAATATTGAAGAGAATGTTGAATCTGTGGAGCCCAGTGAAAGGGCAAGTAGCAAAAGGAAAAGGGTAGCTCATAGGAAGCCCAAGGAGAAGCAGCTGAAGATTCAGTTGAAGCCATTGTTAAAAGGCTGAATGAGCAAGGCAAGACTCTCACATCTCTGCAGTCTGATATTCAGTCTATCATTATCAGCCAGACCTCAGCAGCACGTGAGATTGGAGCCTTGTCCACTAAGGTACACAACTTGAAGATGATTTTAGAATGTTCAAGAAATTATGCAGATGGATAAAAGGTGAGTTTGACAGTGTCAAGAAGCTTATCTCTTCGAGGGAGCAATCCACCTCTACCCCTCCATCTCACTCACCTGCTGAACCAGTTAGCAGCACAGGGCCATCAGGGCCAATTGTAGTAGAACAAGCAAGGCCATCCGGGCCATCTGAAGATGTAGCAAGGCCATCAGGGCCATCTGGGGTGTGGCAGGGCCACCAGGGCCAATGATCTCCGAGGGTGTGTCTCCAAGAGTAGAAGAGCTTGCAGCTGCTCCTGAAGCCATGAGTCTTCATCTCTTGCAACACCAGCCCCTCCTCACCACCCTCTTCATCCACAGCCCTCAGCACCCATTACCGTCAAACAACCTATGCCTCGCACCATCTCTTCCCCAACCTCCTTTTCCATCTCAATCCATCTATCTCCCACTATCTCTCAAATCATTCTAACCTTCACCTGTCTGTGAAGATCCTCCAGTTTCCTCATCAGCTGGAGCATCATCCTCTTCTGGTTCCTCATCAGCTAGATCATCCACCAATTTTTCTCCAAGTTCTTTCCTTCATCCTCCTACTCCACCTTCCTTTATCACATTCATTTATGAAATCCCCAACTTGCCAGTGCCTTTCTAAACAACTGTGAGAATGAGTTGGAGCGCACCACACTCATCTCAATCCTGGCAGTTGCTACTTATGTCACAGGACTGATTCCTCTAGTCCTATTCAGAAAAAAGAGGAAACTCTCATCCACCTTGCTCTACTTCCGAACCTAAGTTTCCTCCTCTTTAGTACTCCCTCACGTTGAAATCGAAGGAGACCAATTTATTGTGAATATCTCCAAAAGTGCATTTCCACCACTTTTGGCATTCCCTTTCTCAACTTACTGATCACTTGAACATTGTCCTTCCTTATTGCCATATTCCCAAAACTGACCAATCAAAAATCTTCCAACTGGCTGAGTGCAAGACTGAGGATCAGTGGGCTAAAGGGCATAAGGCTCTCTACAGAAAATATCTTCTTGCCAAGTCAGATAGCACTCCTCCCGGGATCACCACTCACCCTCTCTGAGTGGTTTGTGTTTCATGATCAAGCTCTCTGGGCTCCCTTCATTCTCAAAGAAATAAGGATCGCCAGGGTACTTTCAGCTGTACAATGATTTTCGATATCTCAACAAGCTTCCTGAAGTACAGTTTGGCCAATTCCATGGAGCTATTACCACTCTCGAGCTGAAAATCCGGTCAATTGCTCCTTCACAGTGGACTTCTCAACCTGAAATTGCCTGAAAAAGTTTTTCTTCCCAAGCTACATTCTTTGGGTTGGCTCATGCCTTTGAGAGATTTGCTCGAGTATGGGAAGAATTTCCGCTCAGCAGGGTCGCCTCCCCTCCTTTCAAAGGTTTATTTTCGAGAATTTCATCTGGGCCACATCTCTTCTGAAGTGCTTGCTCCACTAATTTCTGAATGTGAAAGGCTTTCTCCCACAGATTGGGAAAAACATTACAATCATCTGCTTTTTAGTTGGAGTCGCTAAATTCTTCCTTGGTCAAGTCAGGCAAGTTCCTCTCTCTGCTGAACCTTCTGGATTTGAATTCCATCAATCCAGTTCAGGAAGATTTGTGCAATGGGTCGAAAGGTACAACCTATTTTTGGCCTTGAAGAAGGATCTTCTGCAGCATCAGATTCACCGCCCTGTCACACATCAACCAATTTCTTCGGTTTGCCACCTTTGGATTCTTCCTCTTCTTCAAACAATCTCTTGGCAGAGAAGAATATGTTGATTTTCTAGAAGATCAGCGCCAACTTCACATCAAGAGGATGCTTTCAGACATGGGGCCCTCTTACTCTATTGCTTCGGGTTTTCCAGATATTTTGAGGAGTAGGAAAGCAAGGCCTTGCGCTTATTCAGCGACATGCTTCCCTTCTTTCTCCTGCCTTCTACCTTTCTGTAACCTCCTAAGATCATAGCAAAGCTCTTGCTCTTCTCTATTGTATCTCTCTTCTTTGTCTCACTCTTATATCTTTTTGCTTAATGACAAAAAGGGGGAGAAATATAGTACTTCTAATATATATATATATATATATTATATTTCCGCAATTTCATTAGATTCATTTCAGAGGCATCTATACTTATGTTAAGTTTTGTCATCACCAAAAATGGGGAGATTGATGATCAGTATCCCTATGTAATTTAAAGTAATTACTATTTATTTTGGTGATAACAAAACTATAATAAGTTTATTCTAACATATTTCTATGAGATTTGAGCACAGGAAATGAAACAAGGAAACAAGCTAATGGGTAAGCAGTATTTACTCTATAGCAATGTAGTTCAAAGCATGAAATTTTCTAAGTACACATCGACTCTCTAGTTGTCATAACGATTCGCTAAGAGATCGCAACGATTTGCCTCTCATAACGATTCGCTAAGGAGATCACATCGACTTGATTCACACAACGATTTGCGTTATCGCAACTATTTCTTAAGTGGAACAATGATTTGCTTTCACAACGATTTGTTTATCACAACGATTCTTAAGTGAGAACAATAATTTGCGCTCACAATGATTTCGGCTTCACAACGATCGTTAAGTCTCATAACGATTTGATCCTTGTAACGATTCGTAAGTTACACAATGACTCTATCACTGTAACGATTCATTTAGTTACATAACGACTTGGTCGCCGTAACGATTCGATACAACAAACAAACGATTTGTTTCACATCGTTTGTCTCTGACAACTTGCTCATAACGATTGCTGATAATATCATAACGATTTGTCTCTACACATTTGGTATTAATGCATAACGATTTGTATGTGCATTCGGTTGCTTATCAGTGCACAACGATTTACATGAATATCATCATTTGCATAACAATTTCATAAGTCGTGCATGTAACGATTTCATGGAATATAACGATTTGATATCCGAACTCATTTCTGTGTTGTTGAAAAGTCAAAGTCTTTACGTAGATATTTCTGACATCCATGCTTTTATTATGACTGAACGTATCACTGCAGTGCATGCAAACGATATCTTCTATTTCAGTACTTATTCTATAAACATCTTTTTAGAAGAACAGAATGGAACTCTATTCTATATAAAATCAATCTAACATTGATTGACAACAAGAGACAACCTAGCTATCTATTGTTTTAGCATTTAATGCTTGCAGGTCTCTGACAGGCCTCAATACAATGTTGGACAATATGGAAGATAACGGATATCAGAGAAGATTCTCTCTCTCTGTTGCGTGCATGGAAA